>JAMZEH010000080.1:1862500-2080000 GCA_024699665.1 Ostrea denselamellosa
CTTAGAATAGGTAAAACTAGCAGTGTAAGAATTCTGTTGGCAAGTGCTTATAGGTATGGGGCCTTGATTAAGAAATTTGTTGATGACTGTTAATAGGAAATGGCCTACAAAGGATTTTTGTTGATGAGTCTTTATAGGAATTAGCCTAGCCCTCTATGTTAGAATTTTTTGGCAAGTGCTTATAGAAAATGGCCCACAATGTAAGAATTATGTTGAGTAATGTTTATAGAAATTAGCCCTCAATGTAAGAATGCTGTTGAGTGTTTATAGGAAATGGCCCTCATTGTGAAAATGCTGTTTACGAGCATGTATAGGGAATGGTCATCAATGTAAAAATGCTGTTGAGGAGTGTTTATAGGAAATGGCCAGTGGCGTAGCTAGCCATGAAGTGTATGCACAGTGACAAATCCAGAATGTGGTGGGGTCCAGGGGATGAAGCACCGCCCCGGGAAGCTCATGGGTTTTGAGGCTTTTTAGTTTACATTTATAGGTTTTTCTAGCTATAAAATCATGCATGATGAAATGAAAATTTAACCATCACTTTTTTTGCTGTCAAATTGATGTCTATGCTGGGGCGTTTTGGTTTCAATGGCAGTTACGCCACTGATGGCCCTCAGTGTAAGAATTCTGTTGAATAGTGTTTATAGGAAATGATTCTCAATGTAAGAATTCTGTTAACAAGTGTTTGTAGAAATTATCCTTGGATATACCAATTCTGTTTATGAGTGTTTATAGGAATGGGTCTTCCTGTGGTATTAATTCTATTGGTTTGTTCATCAGTGTTAGAGAATACTATTGATGTATACTATGAAGGTGTCGAAGGGTCAGCCCTCCTCTACTGGGGTAAGAATGTTAGGAATGTGTCATATCATGATTAAATGTAATGCATAATATACAGGGTCAAGAAGAATTATGAAAACTATGTCAGTTGTTGTGGTGGTGGTATATAGTCTTAAAATAAAAAAAAAAGGGGGGGGGGATATTAGTCAAAAGCACATTTTTGAAATATGTTTTATTTGTATTTTCTGATAATGATACATGAAGTATTTTTTAAGTTTAAAGACTTATTCTCCCATATTACACAGTTATTACCTGTAATTACATGCATTAATGTAAGCATGGTTAGTATTTAGTTCATATTGCATAATGGTTTACCAGCTAGCACACAAAAACACATAAGGTAGGAGGGTAATAAGAGTTTTAAAAGTAAACTGGTGTCAATATGGATGTCTTACACTTGCTTGAATTTGATCAGTTTTCAAAAAATAGTGAGTAATGTTTTTTTACTTATCAGGTTAGGCAAAAATATTTTAATGATTGAGAGAGTATAAGATTTTGTATTGTGTGCTGACAGGAGTTATCTTTCTTGGATTTTTCATGTGTATATCTTCACTTAAAACTTCACAGCCACTTGTTTTATGCTTAGGGTGATAGAAAGAGGGTTCCATGCACAAGAAAAGTAAAATACAATTATTTGTGGAAGTTAATGCCCATATAACACAGTAATATGATATATAAAGATGGTAGTCTTCCAAAACAGAGATAAAATCTTGTTAGGTACTTACACTTTGTTTGAGGCTAAAGAATAAACAAAGAATATTTGTTAACTATTCAGCACTACCTATGGTGCAGGTGAAGGAAAAATTATAACATGAGCCTCATAGTTCATTAATGTTTTCAAGCATTTTCTAAATCCTGTAATCTAAGGTTGATTAAGAAATCTGTGTGACATGGATTAGTATAATGTAATCAGTAAATCTTAATGGAGCTTTATAAGGGTTGTATTGGTTGTTCTCCAAGGGAATTGAATTGAGCTGTAAATCTACCTGGATAATCCCAACATAATACTGCATACATTAGTTCCCAATACCAGGCTGCATTATCTGAGCACACATTGACAGGAATAGTATGTGACTGCCCCTCCGTGTCTATGAATATTATCTGCTTTACACAGTGATTTTAATCATATTTATTGACAAATTATGTTGATGACAATGCAGGTTTCAGATTGTCCAAGTGTTAATTGATACTTTGTCTGTTAAAATGATCTAATAGACAGAGAGACCTGTAGCTTGGGAATTGCTGAAGTGTTGCTTGCGCTGTGTATATTGCTGTTGGAAGATTTCACTACATGCTATGCAGGTGCCCTGAGTGTTAAGTGTTAACTATGTTTTCCTCCAAATCAAGGTTGTCTGGGTCCTTGGGGTCCATGAGCAGTTTGGAGGTCATTTCAGGTAATAATGGACAATTTGTATTTAGAATTAATTCATGTGACGGGAACATGTATTTCATATGGCTGGTATTCTGATAGTCTATTTAAGTTTTACTTTAGTTTTCTAGTCTAATGTATGCAATTTGCTTTTCTTAACACTTCATTTACCTGACAAATTTTGCCTGAAAACAAAGTGTCCAGATGCTTGACTGAGCCTATATATATATATATATATATATATATATATATATATATATATATATATATATATATATTTGATTGATTATGTATTGTTTAACATTCCGCTTGAGAATTTTTCACTCGTATGGCGACGTCACCATTGCTGGTGAAGGGCTGTAAAATTTAGGCCTATGCTCGGCACTTATGGCCTTTGAGCAGGGAGGAATCTTTAATATGCCATGCCTGCTGTGACATGGAGCGTTGGTTTTTGCGGTCTCATTCGAAAGACTACCCCATTTAGTCGCCACTTATGACAAGCAAGGGGTACTGAGCATCTATTCTAAAAATCCGGATCCCCACGGGGCTATATATATACATATATATATATATATATATATATATATACATATATATATATATATAAAATGCAAACTGACATGAGGAGGAAAGGGATTTGAAAAATAATGTGAATTAATTACCGTTGATTTGACTGATGTTCAGTCATCCTTAATATAATAAAAGATCATTTTTGTTGCAGACTGAATTGAATTGGATGGTGCCAATGAAAATTAGATCTGTTTCATGTAGACCTGTACAATTGTTTCCAATCTGTGTCAGAAAGATTGGGGTTTTCAAAAATAAATCTGTTTTGCAGACTGAGAAAATCAATATTGGGGTTTCTTATCCACATTGTCAAGGGAACCCTCTACAGATAGTAAAACAGATTTATGGCCAAGCCAGAAAACTGCTCACCAAGTGTCCCAGTGGGACCCAAGTAGTTGTCTTGGTTTCAATTTGAAAAGAATTCAAAGTCATTATGCCTCATATATAGGATATATGTTCGTGAATTTTTTGAAAAACCCCTACCTCCAATAAAGATTTTGTATGTCCATCTGTATTTTGCAGAAGTCTGTAATGTTGCTTATAGTTTGGAACTTTATGTGAGAGAGAGAATGATTTGATATGTAGTGAGGGTACTCCTTATGGCAAAGCCCTTCAGAGGATGCCACATATGAAGACTCTGTGACATTGACCTTTGACCCACTCATTGAAAACTTGATTATTGGCTTTAAATACTTAGCTTCATGAGAAAGGGCTTTGAAAGTCAAATTTGTAAGGTTCTTATGACAAGGCTCTTATGATCATATATGTAACAGGAATTTTCAGTTGTAGGCTCTGTGGTTGCTAGGGATAATTGTGTTTGCACATTTTGTTGCCAACTTTATGGATTGTTCCCTTTTCTTCTCAGAATGTCAGTCACACTTTAACTTCCATAGGTGCTGTAGCTGTGACTTAATAAAATTATATCCTGAATCATACTTGAGTATCTCTTCTATTCAGTAGGCTCACTTTTACTAATAATTTTTTTTTTCTTTTAGAGGAGGACAGAAAGTCAGCAGGTAAAGAGAAAAAAATTAAAGCCAAAGTCACTACTCCACCCACACCATCATCTGGTGGACCATCCAGCCCGGTCAAAACTCCATCCAAAGCCCGTCGCTTCCAACCAAACCTTTCCCCGGTCAACCGAACTCCAACAAACTCAAGTCTCCTGGAGCGCGATCCATCATGGAGCATGCCTGAGTCAGATCAGTTACCATGGCACCAGAAACAGCTTTACCAGGTCCTAGGCAGGGGGGCAGACTATTTCCTGCACCCCAAAATAGAAAAGAAGGCTGTTAAACCAGTCAACAGCAAGCTACGGAAGGAAGGAGGTGGGTATTCAGTGCTGTTATTTTCTTTTTCTTTTGATATTTTGTATCGATTTATACTTTTGTTGAGTGCTTTATGCATTATTTTCAATGTTTTTTGCCTTTGATTTTTTTTTACAAATTGTAATGATGGCCATTTTCTCATGAGTGCTGTAGTTGTGAACAATGTCTGTATGAATTTATTTTAACAGCTGGGAATTCATACAAAAATTAAAGTAGAATGTAAATTATAAAAAAATGAATTAATGGCTTAATAAAAACTATGTCAGCATGAAGCATCACAGTTCATACCCTCAAGTATTTTCAAAAATGAAATTTATTTCTTAAATAGATTTACATATACTAATAGATAATTTGAGGTGTTGCTCTGATAATAAAACGTGAATATTTTAAGAATTGCTTTAACAATCTTGAGTTTAATTTGTTTAAAAGAGATATTTGAAATTGCCTTCACTATTTGCAAATAATTGATGACAGTTCAGCTGCCACTAGGGATATGAACTTTTTCGATACCTTGTTAGCTATTTGTTGTCGATAAAAAGCATATCATGAAGATAAGCTGCAGTGGATATGCATTCTGTGAAATATGAGAATTTCTTTTGTTTGCTCTTCCTCTTTCAATTGGCCCATTTAAAACATCAACATCCATGATACAGAACTCAAAATACACTTACCCCACAGTTTTTGACTAATTTTTGTGAAAGCATATGGATATTAGATTTATAATCGCTGTAGTCCAGTCCATAGCTAAGTCGGGCTTATTTGGCAAGATTATTTATTGTGACAACACATGATCAATACCAAAGTGGATTAACACCTCCCACCCCTACACATTCACACCACTGTAGAGGAAGCAACTTTCTTGGATTTTTCTTGTCTTAAAGATCATTGATAACTGATCTAGAATCACATCATGTTTCATTTATAATGTAAGGAGAATTTTTTTATTTTTTTTGAGATGTTAAAGGGGAAAAAAATTATTGCATCTTTCAAAGGGTATTCAGAATATTGACTTTACAATTAAACTTACCTAAAAAAAAAAATAATAAAGTGTGTCTATTAGTGATGCCTTCCACACTTAGTGACTTGGCAGCAGAACCTGTAGCTGTTTGGGAAAATGTCTGGTCTATTCTAATTTTCCAGAGAGCTACAGTTCTACTTAAGTTATTCTCAGAATATTGACCAGATCTCATGAAATGAGGACTTACGGTGAAGTGGTGTGAAGTACATATCTGTAGCTTAAGTTTGTCAGTGCATTTCTCTTTACTACAATACAATACAGTAGTATAAAAAAATATGTATGTACATGTGCATATATCTGATCAGAGAGCAGAGAGTTGTAATCATGTTACTGGTCATTAAATAATGAAGACATGTTGATGACATTTTGTTGGAAGGTTGTGAATACATTTTTAGTTTTTTCATCGGCATACAGAATGAATTAAATTGAGTTCCTTGATGCATCGTTTTGTTTGAAAAATGGTTTACATTTTGCATGATTTTATAAGCCATTCATGATAAAACAGGTTTTCTTTATACTTTTAATTTGCTTGCCACAATGCAGTTTGGTTTTATGCACTTCATTAAATCATCATATTGCTATTAAACCTCTTGTTTTAATCATCATTACTTTTGAAGCTTTGCATGTGTATTGTATATAATTGCTTGCCTTCTCGCAGGAAAACGTCGAAAACAGGAGAGCTCTGAGCTGTCATTTGATCCCCTAGGTAACATACCTGCCCCAGTTGTGACCAATCCCCTGTGTTGTTTCCCCATTGGTCACTGGCAAATTGATCCTTGAACAATCGGAGCATACAAAGAGAGATAACTGTTACAGTCAAACTTGCCTTTCAACACCAAATTTTGAATTCTGTCACACACACACACACACACACACACACTGTATTCTGGATTTTGTCTTATCTGAATATTCCAGTATGAAGCATTTGTGCATAAGGCAAGTTTCACTGTATTAGATTGGAGGCATTCAATTTGCCAGTCTCCCTTTGTTTTAGATTTAACAGTCACTGTTTTTAAATTTTAAGTTTAGATAGAGTAAAATTTTTAAAACTTAAATTTGTGTACAATGAAAACTTGTGTTCATAAAAAAATTCAAATTATGCAGAACATTTTAATTTGAAGTGGGGAAAAGAAATAAGACTGTATTCTTAATTCAAAGTTAAGGTATCCGATACATAATATGTTTTCATGAAGGAAAACTATATTGACATGTAAAATGATTTACTAGGTGAATTTTTCCATTCGATTTTTAAAAAATAATAATTATTTAAAAAATAATCGTGCCGGTATAAAATATTGTTTAAACCATTTACATGCTTTTGGCATATAGAATATATCAAAAGACCATTTCTCAGGAAAGCTCTTGGTGCATGGAATAATTACTTATCATAACCTTTGAAAAAAAAACTGTTGACAAAATGTGATGAAATTTTATTTTAGTAAAATATTTAACAAGGGAAGATAACTCTTTAAAGGAATCACATTTGGAGTCTTTCTAATGAATGATGTGAACAATCAGAGTATAGTTTTACCAATCTATCCTTATTTGAAATCTGATAAACTTTATTATGTATTGGATACCATACGTTCTTTCAAAAAAAACCAAAAACAAAAGATCAAATCACTTTACATCACCATGTTAATATTTAACAAGATTTTATGTATACCAAATTTAAGTTTAATCAGAACAATTGTGTTAAAAAAAGAAAAAGAAAAAAAAACATAAAAGAAGAAATAATGATTTAAGATGTCTCCATTTTGGTACATTAATATTCCAGTTAATGTTTTGTTGTTTTAAAAAAAATTTGCAATCAAATTTTGCTTAAATGTGTCAGATATTTATTTGCAATTTTTTGTATGAAATTTAATATATGTTTTGAATTTATATTATGAAATTCCCTATAAGTATCAGCATAAAAAAATGGCGACATCTGAAATAGATAGAATTGACCAATATCTAAATGTAATATGTCAAAGTCAGAGGACATGCAAATTTGCTGGTTCAATTTAGATTTGGTATAATGATTCCTAACCATATCCAGACTTGTGTGTTTTTGAGTAGTGTAATTCATTTGTAAAAAGCTAATTTACAAATCAGTTCAATGTAGATTTGTAGAGATTTCCAAGGGATTGAAACTGACACTGATTTGGGGTTTAAGTAAACACATTACAGGGAGAGGGCTGGAATATAACAAGCTGTTGACCATCTACCGTTTGTGTAAGAAAGAATACTGTGGGGAAAAAAAGATTAAATCTTTTTAATTTGATGTTGACCTCTTTATTTGCAACTAGAGAATGTATGTTGAAAGAAGTAATAAAAAAAAAAGCATTGTATTAATTAACTGAATCAATTACCTCAAATTTTTTGGCTTTGCAGGTCGAGCTGGGGTAGAGAGACTATTGAAGACGTTACGAGATGAGTCCCAGATAAGACTTCTCAAGGCAGATGCACACATCCCACAGGAACTGAAGGTAACGGGAAACTGCACTAACAGAATAAATAATATTATAGTTTAAATACTTTGTAATCGATAATACGTTATTAATTATGCGTATAATAAATTGCTTTAATTAATAATTGTCAAGTGTACTCTACATGACATTTTTAAATGCCAGGATAATTATTAACATGTGGATACCTATATCATTATAAGCAATCTAAAATGTTTCATGTCTTTTATTTTTTTAGAAATTGTTATTATAACTGTTCGTGCAGCTAGTATTTGGAAAATAAGCATTGAGATGTCAGTCAATGCTAAAATGCATGATTTCAATACAGACTGCATGTTTTCATTGTATTAACCCTTACTAAATATAGATTAATGACCTTGACCTTGACAGGACACATTTGGAGCCTTTGTAAGAGAGAGTGTTGGAAAGGACCGACGGCCAGTCCAGAGGTTCTTTTGTGCTGAGGAGGATGTAAGCATTTTGTTGGTTTCTTAGTGGAAGGAATTTATCACTTTGATGAGAGCCCATGCTTTCATGTATCATATTATTTACAATAAAACTTATATTTAAAAACAAATTAACTCATAATAGGTAAAACAAAAAATGTACTTAGTATTGCATGCTTTTATTATATTGAAATATATAACAATAATATTCAAAATGTGCGTAGTATTCAGTGGATATGGAATAATACACAGTTGAGTATTAAGGACAAATGAGACTTGCCAAACAAAAATAAAGTCAGAAATATTTCCTGTGTTTTAAAGTTCATCTCTTTGTTTGCACATTGAGCTGAAACATTAGACTAGCAGTCTGTAGATCTGTCCCATGGGGATTGTCAGTTTCTCCTGAATGATTTTACACTGAAACTGAAATGTTCTGATGCTTGAGGCAAAATTTTAATACTCACACATTATTATGTATATCCTAAAGTTGTAATTCATGACAATCCTCATTAAATATTCATGTTTACAACAGTTTAAATCACCCGATGTGGTGTCATAAGGATATTTCTAAGCTAATAGGGATTTTAACAATTGTAAACATGCAGGTTCCTGAGTTAGGTCGTTTACAAGACCACTCCAAGTCCATGAGAGTGCGACATTACAAACACAAGACTGACTTGATGTACAGAGCGTCCAGAAACAATGAAGACCGCACCAACATTCTGATTCACAACAACCCACCTCCTGAGGTAGCCTCGTTAGACCCAGAGAGTGATGGAGTGGGGCGATATCTGCCATCTTGGATTGATGACCTTGTAAGTCATAACAATAACCTAATAAATGCAACAGTGGACTGCATTTTTTGATGAGTCAGGATTTTGCTTTATGAAAGTACAAAATTAATCATATATACAAGACAAAATGACATTTACAGTACACCTGGTTACAGTGAACACACTCATAATAAATTCTAATATTCTAATAAATTACAGCAAAGTAATTCCTTATAGTTTTAATACATACTATGGATTCATTGTATATAACAAATTACATTTATAATGAATCAAAATTGTTCATCCTCTGCATTTGCTGTAAGCATATTTTACTGTACTTGTTGCTAACTTCCACTCTTGTTTTTATTTTAAAGAGACACTACAGCTCATTTTGTGCAAAAATCACAAATGACAATTTTCCCAGAGTTTTTTGAAGTTTTGTTACATAGTTGAATGTATGAACTTGTGAAAATAGCATATTTCTAAAGTTGAAAATTTTTGTTTAAATGCAAAATTTAATACATTTTGATGGCTCTTCAAAGAAAAACAACATAGTCTCCTTTTGGTCTTCAGACACATCTGCACAGACAGTAAACAGTGCAGTATGTCGTCCAGAGAGAGTAAGCATAGTTTTAACAGATTATACAAGGAAAGGGGTAAAAATAGAATGAGATACAACTCATACACAAACTAAAATTTATATAGAGATCAGTATGACAGTTTGATAACCCACAAGCTAGGAGACACTTTAGAAGTAAATGCTATTTTTATTTAAACATATATGTGTTTTAAAAACTTTGTGTTGTCAGTAGGGACATGGAAGAGTTTCCATTAGAATAATGATTTATATTTACTAAAATGAATGATCTCATACTTAAAAAGCAAGTGTGGACACCTTAAGGAGTATTTAAATAAGTTTCTACACAAGTACATTTGCTGTCATTCTAATCGTGACGTAAAATTGCATTTAAAAGTCCAAGTCAGCATGAAGAAACCTTTGAATTCTGGATGATCTTCACAATGCAGTTGAGAGCAAATTGATGCATTCAAATTGATCAAAATTGTCCTTATCAATATGATTTTTATCATTTTATTGATACATGTTATAAAAAGCAGTTGATTAGAATGTGAACTGTAGTGTCTCTTTAAACCTGACATAGATTACAAATTGTTACTGCAAGAATTTCTAAATTATAGATTTTCTTTTCGAGACCTTTACAAATGTGTATGGATATTACAGGCAGAATCTGAGCCTGATTACATGAGGTGGGTTAAGGAAGGAAAACACACCCACCGTGACCTGACCAGTCAACCAATCCAAGAGGATGAAGAGGAGATGGAGAAACTCAACCAAGAAAAGGCAGAGGAGTTTACAGACGAGGTCATTCTCCAAATGAGTCGAAGGAAACACCGCCATCCACAGCCGAAGTACATCTTCATGAAGGAAGAGGACACGAACTTCAAAGGGACATTTACAGACAAGTTTAGAGATTTGTATGATAATGCTGATATCCCTCGGCCGTTCAATGCTGGCAAGCTGCCAACCCCCACGAAGTCAAAGTCTGTTTTGGGTCTGACAACTGAGGACATGATGGAGGGTAAGCAAGACAAGTCCACTTAAAAATTAAACAGATTTGTTATGGTGGTCTATAATTTTGCTTGACTGAGTCTTGATTGGTAATTCACAAACTAACTGATAGAAATGATGGAGAAAAATATTGATGAATTAGATAATATTGTGAATGTTTTCATTTGTTTACCTCTTTTTTAAATTCTGTCGATATCAATTTTAACATCGCACATGTATATCCATGGGAACTTGATCTGATTGTACAATGATTACATTTCTTCAGATGATCGACCGTCCTGCCAGTCAGCACCAGTTCCCAACAGACACCGCCATTATTATGATTATGTCTCACAGTGGGAGCCCCTCAGTATGAATGCACTGATCGAGTATACAAAGCGAAAAGAAGCAGAAGGGGTGGGCGAGTTCAATCAAGGTCGTCCAAAAATGTGGACCACACAGGTCAAGGTCACGTGAAATGAGAATTTACAAAAGAAACTGAGGCTGTGATTTATTTATGTTACAAGATTTTATTGTATAGTTACACCCTTTTCAAAAGGTGATTTATTAAATGATTCTGTTGTTAATTGACTTTGTAATATATACATGTAAGGTTTCTAAATTACATTTTTTTTTTCAGTATTACTTTTGCATGTACTGATGAAAGTTTGAATCTGTGATATTTCTATTAGGATTTTATCATATCCGTCCAATGTTGTTTTTTGGGTTTTTTTCCTCTCTTTTTGATTGTACATGTATTTACATTCATATGGGCTAACCTGCTATGCTCTGACCAATAAAATTTCAATACCTTCCTCCAAGTTCTTTTTTAGTTTATTTGTAGAGTTTTTTGAGTCCGAGATTCCTACAGGTGTAAAATTGTTTGAAGTTTTGAAACTGCACAACTTCCATTTTATTTTTGAGTTAATATTTTCAGGTCAAATTTTACCTAACCTGTCATGTAGCATTATTTTGATGAGGGGAACCAGCATTTTAAAATTCCCAGGCCTCCCATTCCACAGGGGCTACAGAACAAGGCCAAAATCTTAAAAAATTATGCCTTCAAAAGATTTACTCAGGGATACCAAAAGGTTATGGTGAGGCTTTATGGCTCATATTGTATGGCCATATTTTTTGGCAGCACACAGATTTGGCAGATTGGTGAAATTGTTTTCATTTATGCTTGCAATTTTAATTTGGTGAATCTGGAAATTACCAAATTTACACACGAAAGATGTACAGGTATCAGAAAATTTTTAGAAGAAATGTGCCACATATTTTCAAATCAGTGCCTTTGTGGCTTATTTTGTGAAGTTTGTTATGCCTATTTCTTCAAAACATATTTCTGATTCCTGTAGATCAGACAACCAAAATTGTAATAATGAGGAGATCAGCCTCTACAGAAATTTAGAGATTATCATAGTAGGGCAGGGCTCTGTCTCCTACAGTGAAAATGCATTATTTCTTTCTAAAACTGCGTTCTCGGAATCAAACTTGCAACATAATAAGGAGAGAAGGTGAAACAATCCACAGCCCTTGGGGTCAGGGACTTTGATGCTGAGGAGGGGATCTATGATTCACATACTGAATGAATAGTATTTCTTTCAAATTTTTTTCTTTTAAATTCTTGAACATTGCTAAACTGGCATCTAGCAAACTGTGCCAAACTGAAATTTCTGTCCCTTAGGTCAAGAGTTAGGCCGCAGGAACTGTAAACAGGATTTAGATGGTACAGATAAGAATCGTGTTCATCGTTGGCCCTAAATTCCCTCCTCTGCATGTAGGCAGTGACGTTGCGATACAGAGACAGATGCTCATACTCGGCAAAGTGGTGGTGTAGGACAAAATGACGTGTGATGATCGATAACAAAATCTGAAGCCTATTTTGTTGGAAAATGCACTCGGTGTTCCGTCGATGAATGCTAGGTTTTTGTGTATGACACTCAAGTGACCGTTAAGGTTTTCGGGCTTCTTGTTGCATTTATCGGTAAAGTTTAGTCGTCTTTATAGAAATCCAATACTGGTATCGATGGAAATAAAAGATCAAGCAAGGACCCTGTATACATTATATTGAAAGACGTTTTTGGACAACAAAGATAGTGCATCAGCCATTAATACAGCAAATATATTGATATCATGCAAAATTATTTTATAGTACTATCCAAGAGTAGATCACTCTTGAGATCAAAGTGTATGTGAACAGTATTCCATCGTTTGTCCGGAGACTGGTTTCGGTCTCCACGCTCCACTATGTTTTCCATTTGAACTTTCATTGCCCATCTTGTATTCTAAAGCTATACATTGATAACCTTTACAATGAAAATGTATATATAAACATGTCCAGAACACTTCATTGTATAGTGTATAAAGTTTCTCCTTAAGACACACAATCTAACAAAAACTCTTTGGAAATAAAAGGGCCATACGAAAGACTGCAATCAGTCAGTTATTCGGAAGAAATGACCGAGACTTCATCTTCACGGGAGATGTAGATTTCTTCTATCTCAATCACTGATCTTTTGAAATTTCTTAGTATGCGGTTGTCTCTATTTGATCCTAAAAGGAGGATGGTGGGGTGGAAGGAGCACACGGGCATAATAAAAACACTTTCCCCCATGACTGCCGAGTCCGCATTAGAATACATATACTACAATAATGCATGCATTTAAAGTGTAAGGAATCCTATTTTTTTTAAGCTGATTTAAGTCACTTTTTCAAACTCAAGGTCAATTGTTACCATTTTTGGTGTGAAGCATCTTTAGGATAAGAGGAATATAAATTGTGAATTATATCATCTTGTGCCACCCCTGGGGCCTCATGAGTGGGACGAAATATGCTGAAAAAGGCTGTATTTTCAAAAATCTTCGCTACCCCTACACATGCGGGAGAAATCTAAATGCATGGTTATGATGTCCATGAAGCCAATTATCAAAATTGTGAAAGTCATAGGCCCTTGGTCAGGGTTTCAAGCCCTTTGGTATGGCCATATAGTGAAAATGTATTAAATCTTTTCTATTCCAGTGTATATTTGAGTAAAACTAAATGCATGACTATTACGTCCATGAAGCTTTCTACCGAAATTGTGAAATTACTCCTAGGCCAGGGGTTCAGGCCCTCGGGTGGGGCCAATGAAAATGTATTAGATCTTAGAAAATCTTCTCTACTACTATATATATGAGAATAAAACTAAATGCATGAGTATGATGTTCATAAATCTTTCTACCTAAGTTGTGAAATTCATGACTCCAGGGTGAGGAATTCAGGGTCAATATGGCCATGTAGTGAAAATGTGTTAACGCTTAGAAAATCTTCTCCACTCTCATTATATATTTATATTTATATATATATATATGAGAAAACTAAGTGCATTATCATAATTTCCATGAAGCAGTTTTACCTAAATTGTGAAATTCTTGACTCCTAGATGAGGGGTTCAGGCCCTAGGGCGGGGCCAATATGGTATATAGTGAACATATGTTAAATCTTAGAAAATCTTCTTCTCTACTTCTATATATTTGAGTAAACATAATTGAATGATTATGATGTCCATGAAGCTTTCTACTTAAATTGTGAAATTCGTGGCTCCTTGGTCAGGGGTTCAAGTCTTAGAGTGGGTCAATATTAAGTATTAAATTGTGTCTTTTTTTATGCGTTTATTGTTCTTTGTTTTATTGTCTAACATGTAAAGCATTTTAGGGTAATTGTGTTAATTAGATAAATCACTTTATAAATGTAGAATAATAATAATAATGATGATATGACCATATAGTGAAAATGTATAAAAATAATTAGGGAACGTTAAATGATTTGTATGCTTCAAACTTCTATTTTTCCTTCTTCTTTAATTGAATAGGAATTGAATGTATTTTGAAAGATCATAAGCATGTGCAAAGAAGACTCCATATTGTGGCTTATATGGAACTATGAGACTCTTTGTGTCATGTATGGGCTATGATAATCAGGTGACCGTTCAGGCCCGTGGGCCTTTTGTTTTATTTCGTGAGAAATTGAAAGAAGCAAGCAATAAGTTACAATTTAGGACATATAAGGACATGTATCGAGCAACACCAAACTGATATCTGTCTGGTTTCTTTAAAATAGTGTACAGACATCTTTTTCGCCTATGGTAATCAAATTATATTGATAATATAACTAAATTAAATTTGACATATTGATATTGTGGAACTGATATAATGAAGTAACATTATCTACTTCAAGCAGGCAAACTGAAACAAATTGGTCATGTTAGTGATTTACGAATTTCTCTGAACTTGAAACATTGAAGGTAAATACTTTTATTGTATGCAATGGTTGATTTGATGCGGGCATTAACTAAATTGATACGCGCATCGAGTCAATCACTGCTTTCAATCAATTCAACTAGTGCGCGTATTAATGTGGTAGAGATATCTTTAATTATTTGAAGCGCGCATAAATTTGATTATTTCTTTCATCAAATCAATTGATGCGCGCATTAATTCAATTAATGAGAGCAATAATTGAATTGAAGCGCGCATCAATTCAATTCTTGTCCTCATCAATTAATTAATTAGAGCAGCAATGTGTTGGAAATATTGCTTGCAAATATTAAATGTAGAGCTCGGTAGATGATTTGATGATCTCTTTAATTGAATATAACTTTAATTATTTACAAAGCTTTTGTGTAAGGAATTGATGCGCGCATCAATTCTTTTAATTAAAGACAGCAATGATTCAATAAAAGAGATAATTAATCTAGTTGTTATGAAGCGCTAAATTAACATAAACTCAAACAATTTACCTGAAGATATCAAGTCATTTTATGCGCGCAACAATTCAATTGAATATCTCTTCAAAGAATTGATGATCGATATCTACATTTCTGAATTAATGCGCGCATTAATTGGAATGTTGCTCCCTTTGAAGGAATTGATGTGCGCAATAATTCTTTATACAAAAGCATTGTAAATACTAAAAGAAATCTTCAGTTGAATTAAAGAGACAATCAAATCATTTATACCGAACAACAATTCCACTACATAGAAGTATGGAGTGCAGAATTATCATAAACTCAAATCATTGGAGATGTCCTTAATTATTTGAAAGAACAACAATTCAATTAAAGATATTATTAATCCATTGTATATATCTCTAATTAAATAGTTACTCGCACTAAAAATATATATATATTGTGCACATATATCATTCAAATATTGCGCTCATTAATTGAATTTATGCGTGCAGTAATTGAATTATTGCTCCCGTCAATTGAATTGTAGCACACATCGATTCATTTGATATCATCAATTCATTTGAAGAGAGCAGCAATTCAATTATAGCGCTCATTAATTTAGCAGAATAATTAAATAATTAATGCCATCAACTATTCGATTAATGTGCGTAAGAATTCAGAATTGAAGATACCATTAATTAGGCCTAATTGTAGATGTCTTTCATTGAATTGCTGGACGTATCAAATGAATTGATATCTTCAAATAATTAAAGATATCTTAAATTTTTCAGTTTATGTTGATTTGGCGCTCCATATGCGTAACATGACTCAAAACTATACATATAAATCAAAGGCGTAGCAGAAGAAGAGAGTAGTCGGGGTACGTCCCATCTCCACTTTTCAAAGTGTAAGTCTAATTTTCGAATGATATCAGTTAACATATAAATATCTTTAAAAATATATTTACTTAATTAAGGCCCGTTTTGTTGTAATTATAGTTGGTTTTCTTTTTTAAAAAATGGACCTAAATGTCTTTGGGTCAAAGTGTCTCAAAAAGTTGAGCCGAAGTGTCTAATGTGTACAATTTCTTGGGCCGAAACATCTGGACCGAATTGTTTTTGGGTCAAAACGTCTTTATACTGAAGTGTCGATATTCATCACTTAGCTAGCTATCCACAATACTTAAAGCTTCATTTCCGAGAAATCCTATTTAAAAGTTCTTGAAAATACCAGTTAGAGAAGATCAGTTAGAGAATTTTCATTTGCAGGGCATTATTTCCCCAATCAAAGCCCTTAACTACTTCGTCTTTTAGTCGCGCCTTTGATTAAAAATAGCTACCCCCGTTGTCACGTGATACGCATAACTGCATAAATTAAGATGGCGACATGCTGAATGAAAACCTGCCCTTGTGAAACTTTCTTCCAAAATTTCGTCCTTATGAAGAAACGAAATCGGCCTCAAATACAGAATGTCGGAAACAAACACCAGTGACCTTACCCCTGATGAACTTCAGAGAGAAGTTGAACGTCTGCAGGCGGAGTTACAAGAAACGACCCAGGAGAAGGTGCAGGCTGCAGAATATGGTTTGGCTGTTTTAGAGGAGAAGGAACGACTGCGACAGCAGATAGATGAGGTAGAGGCGCAGTATGAAGCCGTAAAGCACGAACTCGATTGCGCCAAAGAGGTAGGGATATTGCTATATTCGACATATCACTTGATTTCTGTACAGATTCATGAGACATGCATTTAAAACATAACACAAATTAATCCTAGCCGGCATTTTCTTCTAATATTGATGTCCCATTACGTTAAATTACCTTGTCACTAATATTGCATCAAAATTTTTTTCTTATTGTGTAAAATCACAAGATATGTACATAATTTGATGGTACTGTAGAATATGAACTTGTCGAACATGTATCTTTAGTATTACAGTGTTCTACAGTGACTCATTGTTGACTAATTAACATTGCATGTCTCAGATCTGGGTGTAGATTATATTACATATAATATGTATGTGTTTTCATGTGGCTGTGTGCCTTCTTTAACTTTCTTCAACAGCATCTGTATGCGAGTCATATTTATATGATTGTACAGTAAATGCATACTGCCACCATGGAATCCTTAAAATGGTTACATCCTCCCATCCTTTACCACCATTTACACTTAATTTTTATGTATTTGTAAATATTTGGACTTTAAACAGATTTCTATAAAGTAGTATTATATGAATTATTGATACAGAAATAATGTTGATACCCTATTCATTGTTATGTGTCATGTTTATTCATTAATATTTTCACTGTCATTTGACATTAAACCATTTTGATTGTGTATGTAGATGTTGACTAGCTAAGTACAAGTGTATTTAAAATGATTGAATTTTTATGTAGTTGAAAGCAAATGTAACATGGGTAAATATGATTGAGATCTTCAGTTTAAACTCTTGAGCTATTGGGAAAAGGTACTGCACAATATATAATGACAGAGTTTTTGAAAACTGTCGGTCCAAATGTTTTGTTCTTAAGAAAGTTATGGTACATTTTATTACTCAGACAGGTATGACTGTCTGATACACAAAGCTAGAATCAGATTTCGGAAACTCTGTAATCATGGTAATGGCAGTTGTAATGAAAAACTTTACTGAGCACTGGCCATTTGGACCTCTGTATCTGGACTGTATACTGGCTGACCAAAAAAATATCCACTGGTCCAAATAAAAATACAAAGTATTTCATTTAAATATATCAGTTTTGTAAAGAACTCTGAAGAGAGAGTACAAGAGTTAAACCTCTCCAATGGTTTTAGTCATGACCAATTCAAGTGCAATAGAAACGCTATCTATACAAATGATTCTGATTATATTGCATCATCTTCACTCCATTTCAGTTTATGTTGTTATAATTTTAGCTGAAAGTCAGTGATGCTGATCATTTTAAAAGCACAGGCCTGACAGACTTGTATATGTAGTAAATTTACAAGCCCGATGTCAATTTTACAAGATTTGGTCTTTGGGCCAGTGGTTAATTTTGAAGACTGTAATGGTCAATGTAATTAAACTTTGCAAAAATTGTAAGATTGGTGTTGTGAAGTCTGTCTAGTTTAAAGTTCAAAAGTCCCCTGTCTCCATATTTACTCCAACAAGTTAGAGCCTTGGTTAAGGACATATCCAACATTTCTCAGTAATGTATGGTTTTTCATGAAATTTCACATTCAATTCACTTGTATTCTATCTTGTTTCTACCCCCACCCCCCACCCCCCGAAAAGGGTGTATTACCATGCCTATTTTAGAGTTAGCATATATTGACAGTACCTGGTTGTTGCAAGGTTCAATGAAAATTCAGCTCTACTGTATAAATGGGCAATAAAATATCAAAGAAGGAGAGAAAAATCTTTGGGACAATCTGGTATCAAACCCGGGACCCTTCTAACCATTGAGCTATCCAGGCCACTGTGGAAAGGTTGGGTAATATTACTATACATAAAATTTAAACCAATCACAGAAATTTGTATTAAGGAGATGGAAAAAAAAATGTAGAGAAAATGTTGGAAATGTTGCATATGTCCATAATGTCCCTTGTGTACCTCGGTGGTGCCGTCTCACCATGAACCTCTAACATGCTGGAGTAACTCCATATCCACATAGTAAATTCAGTGCAAAAATAGCAAGCACCTGTCCAAGAATCTTCCTACTTTATTCACCTAAAGGAATTGATAGGGCTATAGAGGTCAGAGGAAATTGGGGACTGTTGGACTGGATCTCTAAAACACACTAGCTATAGACACTGTGAATTTGTAGAACACAATATTGCACTGTTTTGTTTTGAAGTGGTTGTGTTTGTTCACCTTTCTGTTGTTTTGGATAATAATAAAATCCACTAGGATCTGTCTATAGTAGATAAACATCCTGGCAAGCAATGTGTTGATTATGTCAACTGTTATTGTAAATTCATTGCAGCATGTAATATTGTAGCATTATAGTAAAAAAATATATTATTAAACTATATACAGTTGTGTCTGAATCATGTTGAAAGTACCATTCAAGTAGTTTTGTTTGTTTACGGTTTCATGTTCTATTTGAAAGACAATTATCAATCATAAAATGATACACACACACACACAAACTGATAAAGACATAAGAATTATTGGAGTTGGCGTGGATTTCTCGAAAAAATCTCAAACTTAAGTCCAAGTTTTGACTTTAGTGGGGTTTTTTTTCTTCAAGAAATCCAGGTGGTTGATGATGGAAATGCTCAGTATGTTTATTTTAATTACATGTACATGATGTATGCATGTTCATAGTCCAACAAGTGCAGCATAAATGTGTATTATAGGGCAATATATGGTCATTACTATTATAGGGCAATATATCGTCATTGTAGTTTTATTTTCCCCACTTGATGTCAGTGACAAAATTTGGAAAATAGTGTCCTTAATTATTTGAGATAATTAATCCACTGTTGAATTGTGATTTAAGCAAGTGAATCAAGCCATAATATTCCATGTGTAATACCAGAGAAAGGCAAAATATGATGCACATTGAGCATGTCCTGTCTTGCCAGGGGCTTTTACTGCAGCTTGTAAAATTTGTCACATGTCTGCACAATGATTAAATAGTATGTTCTTACCTGTTAATGTTCTCATGTGAGAGGACTGTGTAGGACCTGAACCCCCCCTTCCACACCTTCAAGCCTTAAATCAAATGAAACCTTTAATAACTTCTTATGGATGCATGAATTGTGTATTAAAGTAAATACAGACATGCAGTGATTTTATTAATAGTTACATGTAGATAACAAAGGGTAGTAACTCTGTATTAAGGAATAATTTGTAATGTTTTATGGAAGTATATTGCTACAAACATTTGATCTTAACAGTAAATCAACAATAATCACAGGGTAGTGACACACATAAACAGATTGTACAGGTAATTGTGACACCTGTGAGGTATTACATAAACTACTTACAACAGGTAGTCTAGAAATACATAATGATACAGGTGGGACACCTAACAGGTGTGAGGTTGGTAACTGATCCAAATCAGTACATAAATATAATTTTTATGAATTCAGCCCTTTTTTCTGTGACAAAGTGTGTGCTGGTCCTCTCCACAATTAGTAGCCAACTCTGTGATTTGTCAGCAACAGGGTTCATTGATGACACAGGTAGTCAGAGGTGTGCCAGTTTTCTGAGTTGGGCAGGCAGAACACCTATGCTGATCACCTGTGGTTTGTAGTGTCATGTCAGATTTTGTTTTTCTGGTCCTTCATGTCGTAAACCACTGTTTCCTTTCTCAGATTACAATACGTCAGAGATTTGACCTGTTTATATTGATTATAGGTCATCTGTTTCTGGTCAAGATCTGGCAAAATCGTAGAATATAAATTCCGGTCCAGACAGTGGGGGTATTAAGTAGACCATTTAATGCTCTATATAAAAGTCTTTCATACCTTCCATTATGGGCCAAGTTAGAATCAATATGTGTCTTTCCAAGGATAAAAGCTGATTTATCTAATTGTAAATATGATGCATATGTTCACATTAATGGAAGTAGTGCATTCACTCAGACTATTGTTTCACTCAGTCTCACAATCCTGCAATTAGAGCAGTATATATACCTGGTATGCATGTTTTGAAAGCATTCAGAATGAAAAAGAATCTGAATGTACTAGTGGAATGTTGGAGGAGTGAAATTGATGCACATGTACAAATGTAATGCATTGAATGAAAATATTGACATCTCTAGATCTATACAGTTATTGTATTGTTCATGATTTGTTTTTGGGGTCATGAGGAGTTAAACTGGAAAACAGGAACAATGTCCAATACAAAAATTCTTTGACTCTTTAGGATCACTCAGGAAAGTTATCGTAATTATTACTATCATCATCAGATGAGTTGCTATGTGATTAAAAATTGGAAAACAGGAAAAATTTCTAATACAAAAATTCTTTGACTCTTTAAGGTCACTCAGGAAAGTTATCATAATTATTAATATCATCAGATGAGTTGCTGTGTGATTAACATCTGACCTGGAGTGTGTATGTCTTCAGAATCATGAACAGCTGTTGTTCAATCAGACAACTGTTTCTCTCAGATTTCTCCTGATTTTACTGGGTCTTCACCTAAGATCTAACAGAGAGCAGGGATCTGCATCTGTTTGCATGATGGATGATAAAATCTGCATTCTCAGGTATTTTGGATGCAAAAATACAAAACAGAGCTTGCAATGGCCAAAACAGTAATTCATAGTGAAAGTCTTCTGATGAACAGAAGGTAATTAAGCATGCCCAAGTCATGGTTGGGTAATTTATTGAAAAGGATTATCCCCCTCTCATGCATCTTACTAAATCCTCACTTGTAATCTATCTTGAGAGAATGAATTGACTCATGTAGGGGTATGTTCTAAATTCTTGAGTATTACTAGGACCTGTGAGGTGTTTGGGGATTTTAGAGGTATCTATTGAGGGTAGAATATCCTGTGGTATTGTGCAGTGTAGTTTAAATATGAGTCAGCAACTTTCACTTACAATTAAGGATATAGGATACCTCCCAAAAACTGTTACAGAATTTAGTTAAACTATTTGTATATGTTTTAATATTGCTAAGAACCAATATTTACAACAAAGTTTTCCTATGAAATCATGTGTATTTTTGCATTATTCACAAATCTGTAATTGAAAATTCTATGGAAATGAATTACCCAAAAATTGACATCCTTAAAAAATCATCTTTTGTGCATTTTATGTATTAATAACCAAGTTATATTATTATTTGATCAAATAATAGAATATCTCACAAAGCATAATAAAATCTACTTCGTTTGATACATCCAGAATCTTCGGTATCCTAATGACCTTAAGATATAGATGGGAAAAAATTCATGCATCGTGCAGCATTACATATATATTTTTTATAAAAATCTGTTTTTCCACAATAATTTCTTAGTAAAAAGTGAAATAATGTTTACGTTTTACAAACTCGGTGAAAACTGATATAGCTCTGACTACAACAAAGATTGTGAAGAAGTGACATGATGCATTTTTTATCGTAAGCTCCATCAGTATACCATGTCTTTGATAATGGGAGAGAAATTAAGTGGGATATGTAAAGATGTTATTTATCAGATGTCAATCAGGAAGTGAATCATAATTGTCTCAAGTGAAAACAGACATTTCCTGATGAATGGGATGATGAAGAATTTTTGTTGCTTTATGATACAAATTTTCAAAAAAGTATCTTTGAAATGTATTTTTTTAAAATTCAAAGCACATGGTTGTTTTTTTTTTCTATTAGGTAAATTCTTTTGTTTAGATTTTCTGGAAAAATGCACAAAACTGTTCAGAATAATAACTTATGACTTCATTGATACTAAATTTTATTCATGATAATTGATGTGTTATATAATGGAAAATGATATTGGTAGATTACTAGTTGAATTAGCAGTAGTTCAGAATCCTCTTACTTCAGTGTTTATTTACTTATTCTAGATTCAGGTTCTAGGGACTTGCCTATTTAGTGAATAATAAATGAAAAGACATGTGAATTCTAAAATAGATACATAGAGTTATCTATAATTTCATGAAAGGGCTTATTTTTGTATCCACTGACATGTGAATGCCATGAAAAGATAGAAAGTTTCACAATGTCAGGTTTTAATTAATTACATAAAACAAAGTTTAAAAATGACAACATTAATTGCAGTAATGAGTAAAAAACAAAATCAGCTGTGGAGGTCCTATGGTGCATTCATGGACTTTGACATTTCTCACAAGGACTTGGTAGAAATGGAAGTACCCAATATGGAATGTCATAAAAGATTTTGAATTTAAAAGAAATCTTAACACATGTTTTACATTTCATCACAACGTCACTTAAAACAGCCACAGTTGTTCATGTAATGAGAAGTGTGTCTTTACAATTAAAAAAACTTAGCACTATTTTAAGTGCATTGAAAACATGCATGCATGTACATGTATTGATTTATGCCTCACATCTTTTTGCAGGCCTTAAGCAAACACCAGGACACCTTTCGCAAGCAGCAAAAATCTGGTATCCACCATGAAGATACCTTTCTACAGGAAGCTGCCACTCGGGAAGAAAGTTACAAGTCCACCCTATTGGAATATGAGACAGAACTCAAAACCTGCAAGCAGGCCATTGAGCGCTTTTCTTCTGAGAACGAGCGCTTGAATGCAGCGTTGCACGAGTGTCAACAGCACAATGATAGCTTGGAGGACCAGCGTAGACAGATCAAGAATGAGATCCGTGAATACAAAATACGGGAGAATCGGAACTTGGCAGACTATGCCGAACTGGAAGATGAGAATATCAACCTACAAAAACAAGTGTCTCAACTCAAACAGAGCCAAGTGGAGTTTGAGGGTATGAAGGCATAGGATGCTAAGTTTGATTAAATTCTTTAATCTTATTTATATGTCATTATATGTATATATGTAAGATATATTTATAATTCCTGAAGTTTGCTGACACAGATTCTTTATAAATTAGTAAATTCTAAATGGATTCATGTGTTGATATCTTATTTAGTTGGTTAAGATGTTATGTAAATATAAAGATTTTTATTAATATATATTCTCCTTATAACCCCCCACCCCCAGTAGATATAATGATTTTTACCAATATATATCCTCCGTATGACCCCCCAACGAAAAAAAAAATTATAACTTTACAGGACTCGACATCATATTTTTCCACCAGTCTGTTTTTAAATCCAGCACTGAGTGCAGGCTGTAACTTTGTAATGGAGAGACAAAAGTTGCCCACAACCAGACAGTGCACCTTAACCTTGAACTAAGATCATTTGTCTAAGATCAAGGTCACTGATGTGTGCCCTGTAGGGGTACTAATTCCATTAGGACAGCTGTATGTAGTTAAAGTGATATTTAATTATTGATGTTTGTAGAGTATAGTCAATCCCTTTACTTTCCAGGCATGAAGCATGAGGTGAAGAGACTACAGGAGGAGACAGATGACCTAAATGTCCAATTAGATGATGCTGTTAATCTAAAAAAAATTGTGGACAAGAATTACGAGGAGGCTATTGCAGCACTTCAACATGAACGTGAGCAGAAGCACGCACTGAAGAAAGAGCTGGACACCAGATTGAACCAGGAGTCCATGTTTAATCTTAGTAACTTGGCTCAGCTGGGAGGTTTGACTGATGGATTGCCCCGCTCAATGAACCATGACAATGGGGTCGCTACTGAGGAAGATGATAGCGAGAATCCCGCCCTGCGGCGGATTGAGGCAGACTTCAAAAAGGATGATACAAAGTCACCTGTTAAACCAGGACCAGGGAAAGTTAATGATATATTGAGTGAGATTCAGGAGAATGAAGTGAAAAAACTAGAACAGTTACTGGAACAGAGTGAATCAGAGAAAACTGAGCTTCAGAATGCTCTGGAGGAGGCTCAGAAACTCATTGAGGACACTCAGCGGGACCTCATTGAACAGAAGAGCAGGGCTGACCAACTCAAGGCTCAGATCTCCTCTGTCATGAACTTCCCAGAATCTCCAGGTGTCAATAACTCATTAGATGAACTCATTGCCAAAGAGACTGATCCAGAAAAGAAAGCCTTGTTGGAGATGAAAAAGAACTTGCTTTCTAATGAGCAGAAATACTCAACAGCTTTATCTGAAATTAGCCACTTGCAGAGTGAGATCAGTAAACTGCAAGAGAAAGGACATAGTGGTTCGAAGCAAGGAAATAAGGAGTTTGATGATGCAATCGATGACTTGAGGAACAAGTGTAACCAATATGAAGAGCTGGTCAAAGACTTGGAGAAAGATCTGAAGACCATGACTCTGGCTGCAGGAGAAGCACAGGGTAGCTTGACCACAACACAGGACGAGTTGGTCAGGGTCACAGAGGAGCTTGCACAGCTTTATCATCTTGTGTGTGAAGTTACAGGAGAAACACCTAGTAGGGTTATGTTGGACCATGCTAAGGCATCATCACAACTCTCACGGCAAGAGAATGGTGAGGAAAAAGCAGATGATAAAGATGAAAAATCTGATGTATCTTCACCAAAGACCAAACCCAAAAAATCAAAATCCAAAAAAGACATTTCTAGCAGTGAGATTAAGGGTGATCCTATCTCCTGCTATAAACTATCTGAGACAATCATTGATCAAGTAAAATATCTCAGGCGAGCTGTGGAACATCTCATGGAGGTATCTCGGCAACGTGGAGATGACTCAGAAAGTTCCGATGTATTGGAATTACAGGAACAAATTGTGAAACTTAAAGCTATGTTGTCAACCAAGAGAGAACAAATAGCCACACTCAGGAGTGTGCTGAAAGCCAACAAATCAACAGCAGAAATAGCTTTAGCAAATCTCAAACAGAAGTATGAAAATGAGAAAGTCATTGTGACAGAGACAATGATGAAACTCAGAAATGAATTAAAAGCACTCAAAGAAGATGCTGCAACATTTGCCTCACTGAGAGCCATTTTTGCCCAAAGATGTGATGAATATGTCACTCAGCTTGATGAACAACAGCGACAGCTAATCAGCGCAGAGGAAGAAAAGAAAACTCTGAACTCACTCCTGCGAATGGCAATCCAACAAAAACTAACACTGACTCAGAGACTAGAGGATCTGGAGTTTGACCGGGAGAGGCGGAGTCTTCGTCGACAAGATGGGGGTGGAAGGGGGCGGAGTAAGGCGACTTCCAAAGTAAGTCACTCCCACAACTCTTATCCTGACGAGCGGCACGGGGGCGTGAGGTCTTATCACCATAACTACAGGCGTGACTATTAGTCGCCTGTCTGCGGTGAGTTTGTCAAATCACCATGAGTGCTTAGGAATGCCTGGCAACCATTATCTTCACATACCCCATCTATTATATTATCTTTGATAAAGTATGTATTTAAAATGCACTTCTTCTCTCAAAGTACAGGTACATGTATTTTTATAACCTTCAATATTTAGGAGCATGACTGCTTTTATATGATTATATATTGATTCTGAATACAATGTATGTATAAAAAATTTGCTTTGAAATATTCTTTAGAATGATTATGACTGCATATGAAGTAAATCTGGGAAATGCTTTTTCTTCTACCCCAAACTCCAGAATTTTATTTCATGAAATTGATATGAATTTTAATTTTATCGAACTGATTGTCCAGCTTTCAAAATTATATACCTGATGGAAAAATGAACTTGAGGATATGGTTGCCAGTGACAACACTATCTCTATCCTACCGCTTACTCCTATACTGCTAGAGGTGAAGGTCAGGTCACGGGTTTGTATCATAACCACGGTAACAGGACATGTAGGTCTATTTCAAGCTAATGATGGGTAATTATATTTATCACCAATTTATACAGTAATGTAAATACAAGATATTTACATGTATGTCACAAAATGTTATATGAATGTCCGTTTACATATTATCTCTCTAAGATTTCTTCTTTCAAAGTGACATGCTTCAAAATGGAAGGAAAGTACTTGATATCTGTAACTAGTTTGTCAAATGTTGATTTCACTTTTAAAATTTGCAGTTACTTTTACTCTAAACTTTAGTAAATGCAATAGAATTTCTGAACAGTAGATTAATTTAGCATCATACCTTTTAAAGGCAGTCCTGTAGTTTTTTTATTTGTCCTATTTCCCAGCAAATCAATCTCCACTAGACATGCACATAATCTAATTGGATTTGTATTAAAGGAGATAACTTCATTTAGTAAAATGAAAAACTTTAATTGTGAATATACACATGCACAAGATTCATTGATTCTGTGATTTGGTCACATTTAAAATGTCAAATTTTAATGAAAAATTTCTAATAATTTACGAGACAGAAAATAAGTTTAAACTTTATCTCTGTATCATTGAATGTACCTATTTCTGTAAAGCATTAATTGCTTACTTCTGACAATGTGCATGTTGTGGTTGTAGGAATTTTAACACAGAAGTACATTTTACTTGTAGTTAGAGCTTAAGAAAGATAAAAACATAGATTTCAAATACATTGAGTGGATGTGTATTGGGTCTTCCTTCTGGACACTGTCTAGTAATCATTTGTAGACTTGTTTCTCTTTTCCACCTTGTGCGGGAAGTAGCAGTACGTATGATGTGTAATTATCTCTTCTTCTTTTTTCTTCTCGTTTGATCAATTTAAATTGAACTTTTGTGCAATAGACTATATTTACATTTGCAAATCAATTTCTTTTTGTAAAATTATCCTAGAAATACTGTGTCAGGTCTTGGATGAAAAACCAATTCATCATGTGATGCAAGTTACCATCATTTTGGCATTTTATTGAAGTGACACAATGTAATACGTCAGTTTTGAGATATAAACTTTTCAGTGTTGGAGATGCTTTTAGTGATATTTTGGGCATTTTCATTTACATGGAGTGAGGAAGACATTAAAAATTATTTTTAAAAAATAAGTTGTTTAAAATTTTAATGTAGGAAAAAGACTATTTAAAGAAATATTTTAATTCCAAAAAAAAAAAAAAAAAAAAACAACAACACCTTGATGTAAAATGAGAAAATTTAGCAATGTCATATTTTAGTGCAGTTGCTCTTCCAGACATCTTGGTGCAAACAAAATTCACACTTGGTATCATTCAAAACTACATCTGAAAGTTGAGACTAAACAGGGACATTATGACTGTATTGATTGTTATGTCTGTCACCTGTGCATTATTGAAGTTTCACAAACAGAATCTTTACTTGGAGGATTCTGAGGACCCATACATATAAAAAAAAATCCCACTTTGAATCAATTCTTAGATAACTGGGACATGTGATCTGTGAAAATTTTATCTGAGAATTTTGAAGTCAAACTCTATATAAAGAATCCAAAACATAGTGAAAAAATCATGAAATTCCTAAAACCATAGTAATAAATATGTATAAAATGGGTGACAATGGTGTTCAATTCCAGATCCTAATCTTGCGGAAATAAATTTTATGATACAGATATTGCTTTTTCATTTTTAATTTGAGTAAAATTTGGAAATAACAGCAGTAAATTATGTAAATTTTGAATGGTCCAAGAATGTGCCACAGGATAACTTGTGTGTTGCAATAGGTCCTGATTGATATCTTGTTAGTTTATGTTTTGATAACTTTATAAGTAATACAATATCTAGTTATAGTTATAAAAGTATTAAATAGTTTACATGTATATAAACCATTTATGTTTTATTGTCATGAAAGTCAGTGTGCAAAAATGCAGCTAATGCTCGCTCATAAAATACAGAAAATAAGGAAAGTGAGAAGGTATGAATGAAAATATTGAAAAGAATAGACTGCCACTGGCACAGCATTATGTATATCGGTAATTTATGTAAAAATGACAATCCTTATGGAAAAATTTAGCACTGAACAAGGAAATTCTGGTAAAATTTTAGTGTGATGTTTAAATCAGCACAGAAAAAAGAACCATGTGTGCTAAATGAGCCAAACTAAATCATGTGCCAGAATTTCTTGTTTTATTATATATGCAAGTAATATCTTAGTTACAGTGCTGCATGTGAGCAATGTATGAACATGATATGACATTTAACACACTTTTCAATTCCCTGACTTTGTGTACTGTAGATTCCTAATTTTATGTGAGACTTGGAAGTTAATATCACAAAATGATTGTAGATGTCAACGTAAATTTGCGGGGGGTCTGTTGATCAAGAGTTTTTACACGTATTTAAGAGATATGCGAGAATTATTGATCCAAAAGTTTGTGGAATTTCTCTATGACTATTTTATTTTTCAATATTTTAACTTGGTGTGAATTTATGTACAAAATGTTTATAATGAACGTCAGAGAGCACTGCTTTGACAGTTGCCATAGAAATAGATGTTGTGAGCAGCCAGAAAGACTTTATAATTAATTGTAATATTTTGTAATTCTTGTGGCTATTCAGAATGACAAGAAAAAATGTGATATGTAATATGAAACCAAAATGGTGTCGTAATATCATTTTTTGGAACTATTAAAAAACATTGAGTACAAGTTCCATTGATTTTACTGATAATTCAAATATTCTCTTTGTGGTTCAATGTTTATCATGAAATCATTAGAAAATGTCGAAAATCAATCAGTTATTAAATTTTATAAAACTGTTGGGAAATCCTGACTCAGATGCATAACTTGATAAGCAACTCATGTTCAAGTAACACGAGATTTAAGTAGGGAAAATCTTCCGTTGAAGATGACGAAATGTCTGGGTGGTCGGTGGCCAGTCAGCCTTTATTTGCTAACTTGGACCTTCATTGTGCTTTGTGGAAGATGGTTTTGGAAATCACGAAATCATTTGAAACGGTGGAGTGCATTTTGAAATTTGATCTGAACATAAAGAAAATGAATGTAGGATCAAGTGCATACACTTTTTTTTAAGACAGAGATGGAGAGAAGGGTCTAACATTCTAGTGAGATTCTATGACAAAGCAGTCAAATGTGACATCTCGTTAATTTAACGTCCAATCACAGAAAATCCCCACACATTTCGCAACATATCATTTTCAAACTGCAAGCCTGACTTTCAATGTTATTATAGAGTTTAAAAATTTTCTAGTCGGATAAAGTCTCCAGTTTTTAACTATTTATATATTATGTTGTTGCATCATTACAATGAAATTCTAGAAAAAGAAAAGTCCACAAACTTCAGGATCTACCTCATAAAAGTAAAAGCGGGCAACTTTGTTTTGTGAGTGATATTTCTCACAAAATTATGGGGAAATGATATTGTTGCATATATTTTGAATCTACAGTATCAACTGAAATGAGGTGAATAAACAGTACGTAAGAACAATTTATTCCATACATTTACACATGTTGTGGTAGGCACTTATTTCACCTCTTGTTTAAAAGAATTCTTTTAACACCTTACAGGTACAAGAGTTCATTTAAGGGAAATAAATTGTATACATCTCAAAACTTGCGTATTGTAACATCGTTCTCGGGCAATTAAACTAAATTTTCATAGTTGCTATGCTTAAAAAATATGAAATATTTGGTCCATAATCCACCACAAATGTAAATATAAGTAATAAGATATTATTTCCGTAACATCATTGGGATGTGAAATGATATTGGTATGTGATCTAATCTTCAGATGTTGTAATGAATTTAGTCGTGTGACCATGCAACTGCATTTGATTCCCAATGAATAAAGTTAAATGATATCTTATTTCTTTTAATAAATATTTTGTCTACAGAATCCTACTGCATGCTAATTATTGAAGTACATAACATTAAGTAAATGTTTGTTGAAGTGCAGTACTTGCATATATATTCAATGTCTTTTTTTTTTTTTTTTCTTTTTTTTTTTTCATACGCCAAGCATTTATTTCTGCAAAAAGGATAATAATTTTTATATGTATATTTATTATAATTATTAAGCACTTATACAAGAAACTTTCATGTATATGTAATATGATCATCTTTTATAAAATCGAAATAGCAATTTAATACAGATTAAATTATATTATTTGCAACAACATTGAAATAAATACCCTGGAGTCTTTAGTCAGAGTATTTTTCATATAGTTGCTTCGTGTCAATCAATGCACTCAGTTCCTGGTTCAGTTCAAAATTTTGTTGTTTTATGCAATGTGTGAAGTGATGTGATTGCTAGAGCCTGGAGTAAACAAAAAGCATGCTGTGATATAAAAAAAAAAATAAAATGAGGAAAAACCATATATCTTGCCTTGAAAGTAGCCTTGTACATATATGTGTACCCTTGTCATGATTCAAATAATAGAAAAACGATGATATATATGAGTAGTATAAGTGTTCGTCACCAATCTATTAATCATGTTTAAATTATTGAAGTTTTTTTTTTAATTTATCTTCATTGTTTAGATACTAGTAGATGAAAATTTCTTTACAGATTTAAAAAAATTTCCGTATAACTGTTTGTTGTGATGAATATTTGATTTGTCATTTATACCGATGGAATCTGATGTGAAGAATTGTTTTTATCTATTTTTAGTGCTAACTTGAATCCTCAAGGGAAGGAAGTGCGATTCTTTGAGAAACGTCAAAATCAGAACAGGTCAGCTGACACCAGACGTAGGGGGATGTTGCAAACCCCGAGGGCTTCAAACGTACCTTAGAAGAAGATTTCCTAGTTCTGGTGCACAGAGAGAGCAAGAGCATGGCGCTTAAAAAAACATTTCAAAGACTACAAAATGTTTCTGTGATACTGTCTGGTAGTCAGAATTGCTTTTACATGTGAATCATTGTGAAAAAAAAAATTCTTTTTCATTTTTTGCTTGTATCTACAGCTTATTAACTATAGATATAATCTCTGCATTGTGTCATACGATTTGTTCTGTACAGACATTTTATTTTTCCTGCCAAAGGTTGGTCACAGATTATGGAAGTGGTTATGTACATTTGTAAGTGGTAGTACCATTAAGTGGTGCTTGTAAGGCGGTGCCTGTCTCCACCTGATACCATTCCATGTACAGAAACTTTGTAATCATTGTACACCATTTTGTATTCAGTATTCTATTAATAATATACAGTCATTATGTAATGAGTGTTCATATAGTGAAGCAATGATGCCTCGTGAGGTTATATCAAAATAGCCTTTCTTGTGTTCTGCATAAATTGTAAGATTGGTAGAGATTTCACGGGTATTTTTTTTTTTTAAATTGTTAAGACACTTTGTTCCTTTATGTGTGTAATGCCACAGCTTAACAACAAATTACCGTTATGATATTAAGAGTTCAAATTGAAACGTAGTAGATGATTGTTTCCATTTAGCTTGAAAAGGGTTAATTGAATCGTCAATTGAATTGTCCAGTGCAAGGCAGCTTGGACAAATTCAAGGTTGTAAAATTTATTAATATATGTGTAGAACTATTCATAATGTATCTGGCTTTTGCTGCATGAACTTACAATTTTGTATAGATATTTTAACTTAATTATCTTCATACTGATGGAATGGATTTCTATAACATATTTTAATTTATTTCAAATTAAATTTTATTTATGGTATATTTTAGTTTACTAGGAGAAAACTAGTGGTAGATATCTGTGATATTTTTTTTAAAAAATAAATTAAAACCAGACGGATTTTCCCCGACTCCCCATGACCTGTTTGTTTAAGGCTTTAAGTAGAATAGGGCTGACATATCATCTTGTGATAATGTAGCCATTTCTATTTAATAAAACAAAGTTTACATCTAAAGTAGATTTAAAATTTCTTGCCCAGAATCCAAGAAAATGTATGTTAAAATTTATGAAATTTCAAACAATTTGAACTACAAGAATTCAGAATTTTAGCTGCCCTCAATTCTTTTAAAAAAAATCTTTTTAAGTTCAAATTCTTTGTTTTAGTACTATGCACTTGGATGTTTTAAGCAGTAAAATAATCATTGGATTTATATTCATTAAGTACTGCTGTATTTCCATGTACATTAAAAAAAATATTTGCACAGAATTTGATATGCATAAATGTAGTCTTCTATTTGGTTTATTGTAGTAGTTCTAATCTTTAGAGAGATATTAAATCATGTATCTTAAAGATTGTTATGGGCCTGATGATGTGTTTTGTTAAAGATCTGCAATAAAATACCAGTATCAGTTATGTACTGTTATTTCAAAGGGGTTCGAAGGAACTCTTCAAAACAGAATTGACAGTGCACAGAATTCAAAATATCTGCAAGTACTATATGTGTTCATTGTTTTGTTTTTTTTTTAGTTCATTTAAAATGGAGCTGGGACACAGTTTTGTGAATTCCTGCCTTGTATGATAATAGAGAACCCGAAAATTAACTGTAAAGTAGCCATCTCGGGTTTTGATGAAGGTGCCAGGGTGAAGCACACATACTGTAGTTCAAGGACAAAAGTAGGTCACAATGACCTTGTAGTGTTTACGAATAGCTTTATGTACGAGCTGTTTATTGTGCGACCGGATTTACAGGTTTACGGTTTTGATTTCTTTATTACTTGTATTTAGTCACCATGCTGGCGTAGGACGCAGCGCCTCTTTGTTTTTCGTAATATCTGTGACCTGTTGTCCATCCGGCCGAAAGCACATTGTAAGTTTCATATATGTTTTGTAGTTTATATGATTGCAATGTTAGATCGTGCATAAATGTGTGCATAGGTGTAAACGCATTGTGTATTTTCTAGTCCTTTCTATAAATAGAATTTACCGCCAAATTTTGCAGTGCTATGTTTGCATAGTCTTACGAGAAATCGTTGTTGTTTAATCAATTGTACCTTAGACTGCAAATATTTTTATAAGTTCCAAAACATGTGTAAATCAGATAAATGGCAGTTAATTGAGTATTTACATGATCTAGTCAGTGTATTTGTTGCATGTGTAAGTTTATTTCATTTGACTGTCTATTGTATGTTTATCAGTTTGTGTACAAGTTCATTTTGTATCTTTCAGCTTTTCACCACGTTCTTCAATAAACTTGAAACACAGTTTGATTGTGTGGTTAGCTGTTTTACGCAGTGACAGTGAAAAGAATGTGAGCAGCTGACTCCGGAGATTATGGCATACAGATACCCGGACCCGCAGGATTTGGATGAGCGCCCAAAACGTCTGCTAAAACCTACAGAGAAAGGTGCAAGCCTGTTTGAAGAGTACAGAGATGTTTTCGTTCATAAACTTCTTTCATTAGGAAGAGAGTTAGACACAATGTTACACTGTGATTTATCGAGTGCAAGTACAAGTGCCTTGAGTGAGTTCGGACACAGACTGGACTCGTTATTTAATGATTATAAGTGCATTAGTGATGACTACCTGGACTTCTTGCACAGACATAACACTTACGAAAGTTCTCTTGAACAGTCGGCTCATGAGTTAGTGAGACGAACTTACATGGAGAGAGTTGAGATTTTCGCTCGGACCATAGCTTGGAAGCTAAACACCGTATGTTCTCCTGCACCAGTGAAGAAGACGGCTTCAATATCGGACATGCAATCTGACACCGGAAGTAAGAAGAGGCTCAGTTTGGCTAAAGTTCATCTGGATTTTGTGAAAAAGGAGAATGAGCTAAAACAGATGGCCCTTGACATCCAGAAGCAAATGACCGAATTAACAGCGAAGAAGGAGCTTGAGATTGCAGAACTTTCTATGTCAGAGGAGAACGATAGATCAGATATATCTGACTTTGACCACCTGAGTGTCGTTGATGACTTTGTTCGTGATCTTCAGCCGCCATCGTTGAATGTGTGCGCTTCAGAGTTTGAACCTCAGACTCGGAGGGACCATGTGCTTTCACCGCACCCACCTACCTTTGTATCTGGTGTCGTTCCACCGTACAACCCGTCTCATTTCGCAGATGTTCCTGTGAAACCCGGTTTGCAGACCTATACAGACACTGCAAAGGAACCATCTGTACCTCCTTCACAGCATGCAGGGACTGGACCACAACCATCGCTCACAGACTTTGCTAGATTCTGGTTTAAGAAAGATCTCGTGACCAAGATCGACTCATTTGATGACAAGCCAGAGCATTTTCTGTCGTGGAAGACCAGCTTCCTGCGAGTCATGAGTGAACTTTCTGTGACCCCGACTGAGGAACTTGATTTGCTGGTCAAGTACTTAGGACCGAGTTCAAGCATCGAAGCAAGGAACATTAAAGCCTGTCATGCGAGCGACCCTGTAGCTGGTAGACGGAATGTTTGGCTTCGCTTGGAGGAACGGTATGGAGCCCCTTCTCTTGTGGAGGCATCAATCAGGAGGAAACTGGATAATTTCAAGACTCTTGATGGCCAGGATGGGAAAGAACTGTACCAACTTTGTGACATTCTGCAAGAGATCCAGTCTCTTAAGGACAACAGCGTATTCGCAGACCTGTTGGCCCAGTTTAATACTCCTGTCGGTATTTCGCCAATAGTAGCTAAGCTACCTCGGAAACTTCAAGACAAATGGACAAATATGGCCTTCAAGTATAAACAACAGAACTGTGCTCGATACCCTCCATTTGAACATTTTGTGAAATTCATCAGTGAAATGGCAGCGATGTACAACGACCCTGGATTAGTGTACAATCCGCAGAAGAGGAAACCTCCAGAGCGCAGGAAGACTGTATCGGTGCATAAGACGAGTGTATCCAGAGAAAACCAGTCAGACACTGACACTAGTGATGCATGGCGGCAGAATTCTACTACTGATGTATCTACTCGATGCCCGGTACACAAGTCTAAACACTCACTGAATGAATGTGAAACTTTCAGAAAGTGGAGACTCGACAAGCGTCGATCGTTTTTGAGGCAACACTCCATATGTTTCAAGTGTTGCGCGTCAACTCAGCACCAGCAGTCGTCTTGCACCAATGTTTCTCCATGTTCCGTGTGCGGGACCACACTCCACCCTACAGCTATGCACTGGTATAGGAAGGATTCGGGTGACAGAGAAGTCAAGGAAAGAGTACTCACCTCAGATCATGGCGGGGAGGGAACGGAGATATCCTCGAAGTGTACTACGTTGTGTGGCTTGACCAACGGCGGACGTTCCTGTGCTAAGATCGTTTTAGCCAAAGTGTTTCCTTGTGATCGTCCACGAGATGCTGTGACTGTATACGTATTGCTTGATGACCAGAGCAACCACACCCTTGCTCGGTCTGAACTTTTGGATCAACTCGGTGTCAAATCTGAACCAATTCCGTACAGACTGAAATCATGTGCGGGAGTGACCGAGACATCCGGAAGAAGAGCAGTTGGGTTTTGTATTCAGTCGATAGACGGACATGTGTGTCACAAGCTGCCGCCCATTATTGAGTGTAACGATATTCCGGATAACATGATGGAAATCCCGACTCCAGAAGTAGCATGTGCTCACCGTCACCTACAACATATTGCGAAGGAACTCACCCCACTACGTCAAGACGTCGGTATACAGCTCCTGATTGGAAGGGACTTGGTGGATGCACACCAGGTGCAGGGTCAAGTGACGGGACCCCCCTCTGCTCCCTTTGCACAGAAGCTGAGTCTTGGATGGGTAATTATTGGAGATGTGTGTTTGGATGGTTATCACAAGCCAAGCGATCTCAGTGTCCTAAAGACCAACATTCTGCACGATGGGAGAGGAACGATATTAACCCAGTGTGAAAACAGTTTTCATCTGAAGGTCAAAGGCCCTCCTACAGCAGTAGACTTTAAGGGAGACAACGTGTTCTACACAGACAGACACGACAACAAGGTTGGGAAATCAGTGGAAGACCGCGAATTCCTGTCATTAATGGACCAAACCTTTCGGAAGAACTTTAGTGGTAATTGGACATCCCCACTTCCGTTCAAGGACGTCCGTCCAAGCCTGACCAACAATAGAGTTCAAGTCTTCAGACGGGCCATCAACCTTGACCACAGCCTGAAGAGAAACCCTGAGAAACTACGTCAGATGTGTGAGTTTATGGAAAACATATTTGACACAGGAGCAGCAGAGAGAGCTCCAGAGATTGGAAGAAGTCAGGAATGCTGGTACATACCGATATTTGCTGTGATACATCCTAAGAAGCCAGGCAAGGTCCGAGCTGTTTTTGATTCCTCTATTGTATACCAAGGATGCTCACTGAATGACAGTCTACTGTCTGGCCCGAACCTAACAAACAGTCTGATTGGCATCTTGTTACGGTTCCGTAAAGATTCGTGCGCAATAGCTGGAGACATCCAACAGATGTTCTACAGATTCTTTGTGGATGAGAAAGACAGAGACTACCTACGCTTCTTTTGGTATGAGAAGAATGATCCGCATCGTCAGATGGTAGAGTATCGCATGACCGTCCACGTGTTTGGGAATCGGCCTTCCCCCGCAGTGGCAACATATGGGCTCAGACGGGCAGTACAAGATGCAGACTCAGATGTAGTACAGTTTGTGAACCAAGATTTCTACGTTGATGATGCCTTGATGTCTAGACCTACACCCGAGGAAGCAGTGGATCTAATGACACGTACTCAGAAGGTACTTCAAGAAGAAGGAAAGATAAGATTGCACAAGATCGTTTCCAATGTGCGGGACGTGCTGGATTCCTTTCCGCCAGCGGACCGGGGAAAGGATGTACTAGACCTGTCAATTGGTGGGGATGATGATTTAGTTCAGCACAGCCTTGGATTGGCCTGGAATTTAGGATCCGATTGCTTTGTCTTCCAGAAGCCAGACGCCGAGGTTACCTTCACACGCCGTGGAATTCTGTCGAGGGTCAACAGTATCTTTGACCCCATTGGCTTTCTGGCTCCATTGACGATATGTGGAAAGATGATTCTACGTAAGATGTGTACAGGAGGTCCAAGCTGGGACGATCCTCTACCAGAAGAGTACCGTGATAGATGGGAGAGTTGGAATAAGTCATTAGACCAATTAAGCAGTCTACAGATTCCCCGGATGTTTGTGCCGCAGTCACTTAGCTTGGTATCGGACCCACAACTGCTGATATTTTCTGACGCTTCAGAGACAGCAGTCGCGGCTGCAGCGTATGTGCGGGTGAAGCAAGACATTGGATTTGTCATGGGGAAGTCTAAACTCGCACCTCTTGCAGGGCATAGTGTTCCACGTCTGGAACTATGCGGAGCTGTGCTGGCAGCAGAAATCGGAGAATTTGTGTCGGATCACCTCTCTATCCCTACATCATCGATCCGTTATTTTACAGACAGTAAAGTTATATTGGGATACATAAACAACAGGATGAGACGTTTTTACAACTATGTAAGCAATAGGATTGCTAGGATCCATGCTGTGTCGACCCCTAGCCAGTGGAGTTATATACCTACTCACCTGAACCCAGCGGATGCAGCGACTAGGGGATCAGTTTCCGACGTCGGTGACATGTTGGACACATGGATTGATGGGCCAGTGCAGTTTTGTTCGAAGGACCTAGCGGAGAGTGAACCTGAGGTAGAGTACCCACTTATCAGTCCGGATGAGGATAAAGATGTTCGCCCAGAAGTGAGCGCCTTTAAGGCTGATGTACAGGTATCAAGCATGCTGCCCCCGATTGAGGATCGTTTCAGCAAATACTCTACTTGGAATAGTCTTGTTGCAGCGCTGTCCACACTTCACCACATAGCTGCCTCCTACCGAGGTTTGAATGACTGTGCTGGTTGGCACTTGTGCCAGAACAACAAATGTGAATCTGCACGCAAAGACACTGAACGCTTTATTATAAGATGTGTGCAAGCTCAGGCCTTTGCTGCTGAACTTGATGCTAAAGAGAGGAAATGTGACCTACCTAGGGACAGTCGTATTAAGGATCTATCTCCCTTCATTGATGATGATGGTCTGCTCAGAGTTGGAGGTCGGTTGAACCAGTTAAAAGATGCCGGACTCATGTCACTGAACCCAGTCATAGTTCCTAAAGGACATGTGGCAGTGCTGCTGGTGCGTTTCCTCCATGAGAAAGTTTTCCATCAGGGCAGAACGATCACTGAAGGCGCTGTACGTTCACATGGTTATTGGATCTTGGGAGCAAGGAAGCTCATATCCTCCATCATTCATGGTTGCGTTGTGTGTCGGAAGCTCCGTAGAATGCCCCAGGAACAGAAGATGGCAGATCTCCCTGTGGATCGACTCACTCCAGGACCCCCGTTTTCTTCTGTGGGACTTGATGTATTTGGTCCGTGGCCGGTAGTTACCAGGAAGACACGTGGTGGGTCAGCTCAGAGTAAGAGATGGGCCGTCTTATTTACATGCTTAACTACACGTGCAGTCCACATTGAAGTGATTGAGGACATGTCCAGCTCATGCTTTATAAACGCCCTTAGAAGATTCATCGCAATGCGTGGACCTGTAAAGCTTTATCGATCCGACAGGGGCACAAATTTTGTTGGAGCTGTTGAGGACCTTGGTGTAAATGCCATCAATGTTGAAGATGATATGATGAAGACTTACCTGAAGGAAAACAGAGCAACCTGGTTGTTTAACGCCCCTCACGCGTCACATATGGGAGGTGTATGGGAGCGGGCTATTGGTAACGCTCGAAGAGTTTTGGACTCCATGCTTCTTCAAAACAAAGGAAAAGAAATAACGCATGACGTACTAGTGACATTTATGATGGAGGTTTGTGCCATATTAAACTCTCGCCCGATAGCACTCGATACAGACCCATCATCACCTATGGTGCTGAGCCCAAACATACTGTTGACCCAGAAGCAGGGAGAAGTTGGATCATTTGCGGATCATTTGGGTATCAAAGATATTTACAGGGCCAGCTGGAAACATGTTCAGGTGCTGTCCGATATGTTCTGGAAGAAGTGGCACATTACCTATTTGGACAGTTTGCAGAAGAGACAGAAGTGGCAAGGAAGTAAAGAAAACCTGAAGACGGGAGATGTCGTACTTCTACGCGAGAAGAACCTCCATAGGAACCTGTGGCCGATGGGGATAGTCGAACGTCCGATTGAAAGCAACGATGCGTTAGTTCGGAAAGCTGTCGTACGAGTAGCCAAGGACAGAAAGGTTTACACTCGACCTATATCTGAGATGGTTCTCCTGCTTGAAAAGTGAACAATAACTTTGTGAATGTGTGATCTTTATTGTATTAACATTTTGATATTTTGTAGTTTTAGTTATATCTATGATATAAGACGGGGAGTGTAGTGTTTACGAATAGCTTTATGTACGAGCTGTTTATTGTGCGACCGGATTTACAGGTTTACGGTTTTGATTTCTTTATTACTTGTATTTAGTCACCATGCTGGCGTAGGACGCAGCGCCTCTTTGTTTTTCGTAATATCTGTGACCTGTTGTCCATCCGGCCGAAAGCACATTGTAAGTTTCATATATGTTTTGTAGTTTATATGATTGCAATGTTAGATCGTGCATAAATGTGTGCATAGGTGTAAACGCATTGTGTATTTTCTAGTCCTTTCTATAAATAGAATTTACCGCCAAATTTTGCAGTGCTATGTTTGCATAGTCTTACGAGAAATCGTTGTTGTTTAATCAATTGTACCTTAGACTGCAAATATTTTTATAAGTTCCAAAACATGTGTAAATCAGATAAATGGCAGTTAATTGAGTATTTACATGATCTAGTCAGTGTATTTGTTGCATGTGTAAGTTTATTTCATTTGACTGTCTATTGTATGTTTATCAGTTTGTGTACAAGTTCATTTTGTATCTTTCAGCTTTTCACCACGTTCTTCAATAAACTTGAAACACAGTTTGATTGTGTGGTTAGCTGTTTTACGCAGTGACAGACCTTATTTTCAGATTGTTTGGACCATTAAGCATATTACAAATTACATATCTTGCACACTGTAAACCTTGGGTCACAAAATCTTGTCAAATGATGCTTCATTTGTAGGTCACGATGACCCAATTTATAAAGTTTGGCACTTTGTTAATTGGTTTGTGGATCAGAATCTGATTGATCTTCTTATAGCTTCAGTGGAGTTATGGCCCCTTTACTCTAAAAATATCCAAGGATTCCATGATACGAGCATTATATTATCACAGACCCTCAGGCCTGTACAAGCATAAAGAAGTTTCAGACAACAAATCAAGTTTTCATTCTCTGCCAGCAGTTTTCCTCCAATCGGTAACATCACCTGCTGTTGCATATTGATGCTTTTACTCTCATTCATAGTTCAAAGAAAAATTTTTCGTTATGAAAATATTTCATTCCTAATAAATTTTGTTCTACAAGAGCAGTAGGGATATATACATGATCAACATTGTGCTCTAGGAATCAGGAGAGTCTGTTTTAAAATGGTGGCCTGTAGTGTAGGAATCTTGCTTACCCATATACGTTTTACCTCGGCAGATGAAATGTGTTTTTTGTACTTTAGGCATGTAAAAGCAGTGGAAATGTATCTCCATAGTCAGTTAATGCATACATTACCCATATTCATAGTTGGCATAATTAATTTAATCATTAAACCAGGTCTGTAGGTCATCTCGGAATTAACGTTAGAACATTCAATTATCCCACATTTCTGTAACAATAGTTTTTATATCCTCCAGTAAAATTTTTATATTTCACAATTTAACATGCTGTAAATCTTATAAATTTCAAGATTTTATCAATAAATAAAATTTTTTGAGATGCAACATTTATTCCACATATATTTCACAATTTAACTTGTGAATCTTTTTATAAAGTTGAAAGGTCAGAGCTTTTATCAAAGTATAAAATGTCTTGAAACACCACAGGTTTATTAAACTGACAAAACCGTGAATATAAATATTTTGATATGTTTGTTACAGTTCTGTGATGATACCCTGACACATGTTCTGCCTGTGGTAGTGAGAACGTGTGTAAAAATAAAATGACTGCCAGATTTACCAGAGCATAGTGTTGATGCATTTCATAAAACTTAAAACATAAACATCAAAAATTTTTACTACACTCATTGACACACAATTGTATAAAATACATTACAAATTACATTTATTGCAAGCCATTTTCTTCTTAAAACTAGCTGACATTTGATTGCATAAAGCTCAAAAATATTACAAATCAATACTACAGACTCACAGTAAAAGCACTGTACCTAGAAAATTATTTACGACATAAAAATTCAACTGGAACACATGAACTTTACTGCGCACAATATGCTTCAGTGATGAAATACTTGGTGACTCAACGAAGAAAAGTAACTTAAATTTGCAAAAAACTTTGGTTATATTTGAAAAAATGTAAGGTAATTTAAAAACTTTTTTGTCATACAAGTGGATTATTTTTCTACACCCATCTAAGACCACACATGGTATGGCATTCGTGTCTGTCTACAACCAAACATGTGGTAATGGTGTTTGTGTCTAAGATGGGACATATGGTATGGTGTTTCAACCCATCCATCCATTGGTTTTTCATGTCTAGTTCATAACTTGTCATTCCTTAAATTATGGGGCATTTCTTTGTACAACCCAAAGTTGCTAAGTAATTTATACTATGTGAAAGAAATCTTAACTGCACAAGTAATGGAATGAAATATGCTGGGAAATGTAGCCATTTGAACAGTTCAAGATATATATATATATATTGTTAAGTCAATTGTTGTACCATGAATAACATGATGATGTCCCGAGCACACTCATCATTTATGATTCTCTGATGGGCATATTGTGCCATGGTGGTGTACCTTATTCTCTCAGTAACAATCTTTCCAGCATCACATTATTGATAATGCTTTAAACACATATACATATATTCATTTCATATTAAGAAGTTTTTGTGTACAATAAATATATTGCCCAAATAAATGCTGTAACTCTGAAACAAAAAAAAAATTTAAAAAAAACAACTATATATCACAAGGTATTTTGCATTGCACATTTAATCACTATGCCCATTTTGACTTCAACCTTGTACCAAAACCCTCACCCCTGGGATCATGGAATTTACAACACTGGTAAAGGGCAACTCCTTCTAAATATTCATGTAGATTCAATTTAGTATCGATGGCATTAAAGATGTTATTAAAATGTGTTGCAAATAAAACACCATAAATATGCCGGGTTTGATCCCACCTGGGGTAAGAACCTCTACACCATAGATAATGAAATATACAATTCCGGTACAGACCTTCCTGCTCTACATCACTGTTATTTAGTTTTTCTTTCACGTGTGGTTGTAGAGAAGATTTTTTAAATTACTCAATCTTTGGCAGTTTTTGCCCTGCCCCTTAGGCCCCAGGGGTGTAGGAATCCTGAAATTAACAATTTATGTCCCCCTGTCCTGAAGATGCAAATATGAAAAAAATTGGAAGGGAAGTAATTATTAAGAGTCAAAAATGTTCAATTGTTAATGGAAAATACACCATGATGGATAAAGACCAATAGCAATAGGTCACCTGAGTGCCCTTTAAAAGTAAATCATGAACAGAAAGATATTGCTTATACATTTATCAACAATCTGACTTGGTTAATATAACTGAGCTGCACTTTTTCTCTGAATTTAAAAATTGCTGCAAATTTTAGTACAAATATCACAAACTCAGTTACAAAATATCTCATATGTCATAAAACCATATTATTTGCAAAGACTGTAGCTCTTGCCGATTTTTACATTCTTACAATCTATTGACATTTTCAGTGTGCCACATTTGCATGTTGGGTGTCGCCATAAAAGATTTTTCCCTCCATTCTTTGAGTGTTGCAGTGCATCATGGCACATAAAAATTCAGACAGCAGCATACTTCGGTTGAAATTTTCAATTAATTAAAACCAGGTCTTAATATATATTCAAATTACGGTACTGAATTTATACAACCTCAAAAATAGAAAATTCAAAATATATTGAAAAACAGCACATGTATGGTTTATAACTACTCCATCCACACATACATTTTAATCTAAGTACAAAAGTTTGTACTATGACATAGAAAATTTAATCATGTATTCAGGATAAGCTTGTGAATCCCGAAAAATCACAAATGTCTGTGGAACAGCAAAATCATCCACCACAGAATCATAACACTGCAGTGTGGATCCACCACTCGTGTTCTCGGGAGGAACGATGAGATTGGGGGAGCCTTCAGTGTAGCTCCCTGTCAAGACTCGGCAGAAATATACCACTCTCTGTCTTCCCTCCATGTTCATGGCTGTCTCTTCAAGGCTATGAGTTAAGGTCACATCAAAATACACCCCCTGACCGAGGCTTTTAGCTGTATTAAAGATAAATTAAAATTTAGTTCGAAAACTACAGCGACAGAGCTTAAAGCTGTATCAAGGATAAATCTGACTAATCTAACTAATCTCTACAGATTACACAGAAAATCTGATATATTTAAAAGAACTGTCAAATGGACAATGATCACCCTCATCCCATGATAAGCCTGTGTTTGAAGTATGGTAACTCCAGGATAATTGGAACTACTTGTCATGACCAACCTTCAAATGAAGTTTGTTGTCAATCAAGCCAAAAAAAAATGTATATATTTCCTACCACCAAACATTTTGACAAATGTGTGTACAGTAATATGCCCCACTTCTTTAAAAAGACATACAAAATCTTCACAAAATACAATGTATGCCATGACTGAATTTATGACCAAGAGCACATCAAATCTATGTGTATTTGTCTTACACTTTCGACTGCAGAAGTTCCTGTTGAAGCCATCTGAGTTAATTATAGAAGTGGACTCTGTGTCAACTGTATGCCATAGTTCCCTCTCCACAGGGGGTGAACTGCTCTGGGACTGATTCTCCATGAACTCTTTCCTTGCTGAATATTGCTCAAACAGAGCTCGATTCTGAACCCTCTCCACCTAATGAAACGTGATTGTGATTTTCATATAAATAGTATTTAAACAGAGAAGTTTTCAGTCAGAACATTAAATACAATGTATGAAAAATTTATAATAACTGTGACTAATGTCTGTGGAATATAATTTTCATTTTTTTGTGGCATGGATATATTATCTGCTCATTCTTCAAATCCTCCAAAAGGAAGATGAAGTGAATAACCATACAGAAAAAAAAACCACTTCAAACATCGGAACAGCCCACAAACATGCTATATCTGCTTGAGCATGAAAATTAAACCCACAAAAAATACTAGATTCCACAGCACATAGTCTTCCTCAACATTATGTTGGATTATTTTACAACCGTATCTACCTACCACAACACTGGACCAATTTACAATGGACGGATCGGAAAACTCATCCTTCAGTTTACGCATGATGTCTGTATATTCCTTTTTAGAATGGTTTAGAGGAATTGTGATCAGATTGTCATCATCACCCATTGGAGACCAGTGGCTTGGTGTTGTTGATTTGCTTTGACCTAAATTTTACAATTTTTTTTACTATACTGATACAATAAATCTGTTTCTTATCAAAGATATTAGTATGGATTAGAATTGTCCTGACAAGACTCAATACCCCAGCAAGGCACTTTGGGAAAGAGTGAAAATTTTTGCTCATGAAAGAATAAATGGATTAAAGATATACTCTGAACAATGATAAAATAACACATGCCCCCTCAAAATGGAAAAAAAAGATACATATCTATAACTTCCTTAAATGATAAAAAATCTCAATCAAAATAGCAAATGCACAACTTCTTTATTCATATAACATATACACAAAGTTTTCATTAAATCTGTTCACTGGTGTTACAGATATATACTATGGGCAAACTATGTCTATGAAAAGATTGACAGACAAGGTGAGATTCCAGTATAAAGCATCCCTAAACTTCATTTGTGGGGATATTAAAATTGCAAACTATATTTCATCATTACTTGAACTGCAAAGTACCTACTCCACATTTAAATTAGTGAAAATCATAAAAAAGATAAAGGTCCTTTCATAAACATTTTTAAAAGTTACAATCAGTCCATGTCAGTTCATAAGGAGATGGTATTCATAGGTTATTCAATTATTTAATGAATAAATATTGTTTAAACTAAGTACATAACACTATCAATATTAATTAGAAATGCAACTTCTTACATCTACAGAATATTCGGCATCCATGCTGCTTTTAATTTGTTTACAGTCAATAATTTTGTGGAACACATATGTTCAACATAGATCAAACACCTCAAAGACAGTGATTTCACTGATCTTATTCAACCATTGATTATGTCCGTGAATGTGTATGGATCATTGTTAAATGACTAAAACTTCAAACGTCAGTGTCTCTTCCCAGGTACATGGTATCTGGGTTCTCTCCTCCATCAATAAAAAACAGGACACCACCAGATAACTGAAAAATTGTTGAGTGTGGTGGAAAACAACAATCAATCAATCATTAAAATTTCAAACACATGAAATACCTTCTGTCTTGAGGTTACGAACAAGTTTCCAGACAATTTTTGGCACTCTAGGATCATACAGCGTCATTTTGGAGAAATCTGCAGTGAACTGTTCCTCTTCAATTTGAAAATGTATCCTGCTCTCTGACTTCCGAAAATACATCTCCAGCATCATGTTCAGTTGTGCTGGGCATTCATCTTCCTGTCCATCATCATAAATTCTCTTCCATTCAACTATAGCCTGGAAGTACTTCTGCTCGCGTTCCTGTTGTTGTTGGGAACTTTGTTTCCGTAGCAACTTCTGAATTACTTCATGCATGTCAAAAACATCCTTTGTTAGTCCATAGAGCTTGATGCGACCCACACGTAGCTTTCCAAAGTCCAATTGCACTCCAAGTTCTCTTGCTTTATTCTGTAGTTTGGTTTTCTGTTGATAAACATAAACACATTGGTCACAAACAACAGCTAGAAAAGTGAAAAAAAATCCAGCAAAAGGTCATATAGTTTGGACCTTGACCTTTGATCTTGTGACCTAAAAATTTGTAGGACATAGTTTGTAAGAACATGAGAAATTTTAAATATAGAGCATTTATGAACAGACAGATGGACAGGTAATTGCAATAAGCTTTCCACATCAATGAGGGGCCAAATGAAGAATTATTTATTTTTCAAAACTAAGTATGCAATACAAAGCGTCTCTGTTTTTACCTGTTTGTCAGCTAGGTTCTTAAGTAGGGGGTCATTGCTGTCCTTTCTTGTGTAATCTTCATCAGCCATGTCCAGGAATTTCTGGAAGGCTGTATTAAGTTGGTCTTGGTTTTGTCCATATAATGTCAGTTCCACGGCAGATTCTGTGGGGTGTCGCTTTATCAGGAAATCATCCATTGTGTCTTTAGTGTCAGCTGATGCTTGGTCTAAAAATGAGTGAAAATCAATTGCTCTGGGATGATACTCATTTGATAGAGAAATTTCAAATTCAGTGTGATTACTCTGTGACTCGTATTATAAAATTTAAGTAACACATTTCACCTCACATAACACTACATCAGAAAAACTCATTACAAGCTTAATATTTGACGTGCAGTTCATTTGTACAACTCAAAAACCTTCAGCAATTATAAATCTTGAGTAATTGCCACAAAACATTTGATCTGCTTATGGATTTCTCTACATTTGATGGGTTTGTAGATATTCAATACAGAAAATGATTAGACAACAGGCTTTAAGCCTAAAATTTCCTCTACATTTAATACATATGCAACATGGTGTGGTTTAATGAATTCTTGTGGGCATCCAATTTCAACGTTTGCTTAAAATAAAAAGACTCTGTTAGTATGTAAATTCAGTTGACAGGGAGACTTTATTTTTATTTTCTCTAATATCATATTTTACCAAATATAATAAAAAATAGAACTTTTTGTGAGAAAGGGGTGCACATTATATACTGTTGACTATAGGTTTTTTACCCATTTTTCTTTCATCATACCACAATATTACAGACATACTCTTTGAATACATGTATAATGACTTCTTTTTTCATTATTATATACATGTATATTTAAAAGTAAAAATTGATCTGTAGAAAATTTATTATATAAGAAACTGTGCTTTGTTAATCACCTGATTTTGTGGTTTTGCTCAAAAATGAGAAAAACAAAAAGTTGGTGTTAAATAAATACCTTTGATCTACATGAGAGTAATGCAGAAATCTAGTGACATAGTAGGATGGAGATTAGGAAATTCAACTATGGCCGAAATGAGTCCAAATAACTAGGGGTTTCAATTAAAAAGGATAATTCTAATCTGAGTAATCTTTCCATTACTTGTACTTGACAATAGAAAAGCACCTGTGTAAAAAATACCTGTCATTAAACTGTGTTACATCATAAGGCAACAGAAAACACAATTATGAAATATCTAATCAAATGTAAGGCTTGGTGTTATCTCATTTGCATCTAAAACTGTTTTAATTAGAGGTTTAAAAACATAGCAATATATCAATTATATAAACTGCAAGTCTGTATATGTGTACCATACTGGTAGTATATTATGATATCATGATGCAGATGTAAGATATATTTGCTATTAATTAATCTGGAATAATTTTTAGTGTGGCATATCATATCACATGTTTGTATCATGATGCATATTGTATCATGAGGCAGCCCTTCATACTCTTGCTTAATTATACTAATTATATGCGAAGAATTTATTATTCCAAAATTTTATGAGAAGCATCACTCTAAAACAAAATTATTTGCTTTTATCTTGCTAAAATACATGTAAAAACTCCTGACCAACAGAGTACTCATGAATTTATATTCTGGCGATTTTACATGTATGAGTTATTCCGCGATATTAAGTACTCGCTTAAAGTAAGGAATCTACAGTGCTTTAAATTGTGGTACTACACTATATTTTTTATTAACTGGCAATATTCAAATGCATCACATTCTACCAAGTGTGCTTTACATGAATTCTTAGAGTAGCCTCTCTGGTGAAGTAATTAAATAGTTATTGTTGACGTATAGATATTCTACAGTCTGTCATAACCAAAAAATGAGTAAAATCATCCATATGAAAATCTCTAGGTTACTCTAGTCTACCAAGTTTAGATGAATTGGACAAAAACCTGTTGGAGATTTGAGCCTCTTCCAAGCCCGACCCCGACACTCTCCGTCGACGACATTTTGAAAGGTCTTTTTGAGAGCTGCTGTAAATGCTTCCACCACCAGAGTCTTTATGTCACAGAGGAAAATCTCTTGAAGGACTGAATCCTGGTGCTCCAAAAAATAGTTCCTGATTGTCTCCACAATGACTTGTGTGGCCTTCTCTCGTGGATAGTTAAACACGCCAGTGCTGATGGCAGGAATGGCTATAGACCTTACAAAGAAATTTTACATCAGTATAGATTTTTTCATATTTTTTCTTTTGCAAAAGTATTTAATCACAATTGTCATACCACCTGAAAAATTTCATCCAACATTTAATTTTTATTTTTGTATTTGCAAGATATTTTTTTATGTATTGTTATATAATTGATAATGATAATGAAGACAGTGACTGAAATATTACTTATATTCAAACCTAATGTGCTGAAAATCCCTTTCCCCTTTCAGTTCTGATCCCAACACACCTTTGATACTAAAGTCTATAAAATCATCAAGGGAAGGAGGGGGCGGGGCTTAAAGGTGATATATGTTATATACATACATATGAATACTGTAATTATTATTTCATGGTGATCACATACTTCAAAATTTTGTTGTCAACTTAATATTCAAAGACCATTCTGAAATTCTGTGTATATTTGAGTTTTGCCTTTGATTGTAGCATAAAATGAACAACAGAATTTTTAACTTTTTTTTACATTAAATAGTTGTCAATGATATGTAAACAATTATTAGTGAAGATAAACTGAATTGTGTTTGAAATAGATGGTACCATGTAAACTGTAAATTAGATTTACTGTGAAATATTTATATTTAATGTTAAAATTTGACATTTTAATTTCATGGACACTTCATTATGCAGAAAAATAGTTTTATAATTTGATAATTTAGAAGCTTCAAGATTGATGTTATGTCAGTTGATGTTAAACATTTGCTGCTATATAGAGTGTCCATGAATAACAAATTTCTGCAATCGTGAGTCCCTGTCACTTACTGGAATCTGTTCTTTGATTTGTCACATTCCTCCAAACAGCTGAGTATCACTTCCTGTAGAAGCTCCGCCTCCTGGTGTGTTCCATCCTGCCACACTGGACCGACCGCATGGATTACAGCACGACACTTCAACTGACCACAGCTTTGACAGAGGAAAACCTCCCCATGGCTCAAAGGCCCAGACTTACGGATGAAGGTCTGACATGCCTCGTACATCTGATCCCCACCTAGTGTGAAAGAGAGAAACAGGAAGTCTGTTTATATAGTTGGAACTCTTCGATATTTTCAAAGTATCTTTTATCAGTTTGTTGTACATGCCATAGAAAGTAAAGTGAAATTTGATTAAAAACATCATTACATATTGAGTCTTACAGTTTTACTGATTGTTGACATCACAATAACTTTTTTAAAATTGACTTTACCCACGATATGCTAAATAAGAAATGTACACACTGGGTGAAGTCAATTATAGCCATTTAGGAAATTGTCTACAGCATACTAGTGCATATTAAGCAAATTAAGATTATGGAAAATTAAAAATTTACACCATGGAGTGGAAAATATGTCATGATCATAATTCAGATTTCCTCTACAGCTTCATTTACAATATCCATGACCTGAGTGCCTATGACAGAGGGCATGAAAATAATAATCAAGAACTTTAAATCGAAATGTTGTCCATGTTTGTTTACTTCTTGAAGAGTGTGCAAAAACGTAATGAATAAAATGAAATTGACAGCCAGTATCTGACAACGTGAAATACATTTAATAGACAAATGTGATGAAATTTTACTTTCAAATCAGTGTTATCTACAAAATAACATCCTAACAAGTCAACAAAATATAGCAATCCTTGAAAAAAAAAATTTCCCCTATCATAAATTGTGTTGGTATAGACCTTTTTGCCTAATCACCAGAGCCAGTCCACCTTCTAACTTCAATCCTTTGTCTGCCGCATTGACAATAACATCAACATCCATGTCAGTTAGATCATGTTTAACAACCACAATTCTTCTCCCATAGTGCAAATCACAAGATGCCATCTGAAATTAAAGTTGAAAATACTTGGTGGGAACCTTGTGCAAAAATTCAAGAAATGCATATAAACACACAATGTAGCAAGTAAAATGAAAGTACTCTGAAGCAACATTGATTTATCATGAAATTTACTAAGAATTAAAAAAAAAAAAACAGGCTTCAACTTTAGCTAAAACTATTGCTATCTTAATGGGATAATACTCATGCAGGGAGCAGCTACCTGCAAATATATCTCACCTTGACTGTTTACAAAACCTTGGTACAGTTACAATTTTCCCTCCATCTTACATCTCAAGTCAATCTAATTACTATTAGATCCTTTGATCTGCTCACGTATATCGCTGTAGTGGATCAAAGGATTTAATTTTAATTAGATTAATCTCAAATAAAGTGATTTGTCATCTCAACATGAATTCTGGACAGACAAATGGGTCAGAAAAACATGACTGAATAATCTATAAATGTTTTTTTTTCTATGAAGAAATAAAAAAAATATTGTAATATCAATTTACATCATGACACTGCCGGTCACGATAAATCTTGGTGCCAAGTCATACACAAGACGTAAAGGTATCAGATACTGACTGTTCCTTCAGCAAGTCTTCTGCATTTAGAAGTGAAAATCAGAGGTCTTTTGGATATGACCATAAAAACCTGATGTCTTCTGTCACATTAAGCATTGGCATAATAAAGAGTCCTTATTACTGCATTCAGAAGCACTATGCACCGGTCAAAATTTGTTGCATGTCACCTAAAGCTGGTGGTGACATCTTTATGTGAGTGAAAAATTCTTAAACTGGATATAAAACAACAAACAAACAAAATACATATAAACTATATATAAGATAATGAAACAGATAAATCACTAAATACCTGATACATGTCATTTTCAAGGGATCTCTGTTTCTGGAATGGCACATTAAAATTCTCAGGATCTGTTGTGATGACACACTGAAATTCCTGTTCCACATAGTCTAATTTTACCCTGGCATTTTCTCCCATTAAATATTTCACCACACTGGGCCTCTCCATCTCTTTGCTCACCCTTAGAATTCCCTGGATCACAGACATAACCTGCTCCTCTACCTCAAGTAGCCCCGTCTCCACAGCAGTTACACATACAGCAGATGAAATGCAAAATATCTGTGAGTGGAACTGATCACTGAAACGGGACTCGATATCTTTAAAGTGATCCATGCAAAACATCTTTATGTACCGTATCATGGCTGGTGGAACATGTAGTGATTCTTCTGCCATGATGTTTTTATTGAGGAAATCATCAATCAACTCCAGCACATTTCTCTCTACCTCTGACACCATTAAAGTTGTGATCATCAAATTTTCGGCATCCGGAATGACCTTGACCAAATCATTATATTCACCTTGAATCTTTTTCATCTTAGATCTGAACTTGTCAGACATAAGAAGGGGTTTGTCAACCTTTGTCACTTTTCGTGGAGTCTCCACAACAAAGCTCTTGATAAATTGTGCCGTCTTCACTGCTTGTTCATCTGTTTCTGCATTGACCTCTATGTACCAATCTTTTCTGATCTCATACAATCCCTTGAGACATTTTTCTTTCATTTTTTCAGTTAAGTGAAATTTCTGAGTTTATCCACTACCACGGTAACGCTATCTTTCCATCCTATAACCTTGACCTCATAAGGATCAGCCTTGGATAGAATGACAATTGAACCATTTGCCTCATTTTCAAATTTCTCCTTCATTTCATCCACCTCTGTCCAAACCTCCTTTAAAGGATTTAAAGTTTCCACCACTATGCTGCCAAAAAATGATTCCATCTCCTTAGTGACCTTTTTCTTCCATTTCTTTGATTTCTGCCTGCAGTCTGGAACATCAAATGCCAGGCTTGAGGACAACAAAAGATTACCGCCTGTCTGAATTTCTGCACTTGCATGAAGTATCTCCAACTGTGATTTTAATTTATCCCATGCTTTAGAAGACTTTTCAAGGAAGAAGAACTTATCTGTGTCCTTTGGGTCAAAGATGAAGCTTTGAGGAGGAGTGAAGGTCAACTGGAGTTGGGAGTTTCGAGAAGCCCCAAGACATTCATAGTATAAAACAACCTCTAGTTCCTGTCCATCCACACAATGATACCGGCCACATACATCTCCAGCAGCTATTCACAAAATAACAAAAATTTAAATACAGAATGTACTACAATTGCAAACACAGATTTATCTAAAAGTCTTGGTCACACCTTTCATATTGCTCCATCTCCTTATGACAGCCCCCTCCCCCAAGAAAAAAAAAAGCTTAACTATACAGTACAGTGGGTTGTTTTTTTTTGTTTTTTTTTTCATTGGTGTAAACTTCAGGGATTTTCAAGCAAACGTACAAATAATTTTAGTGAAATAAATTTTGTTGTACACAGAGTTCCAAAACACTGATAAGCAGTGAGTGTTATTTACCTGTAACACATTTTACCGTCATCAGAAACAAGCGACATAAAAAAAAATATATAGTTGTTTTTATTTACCTCCCAAACTAACGAGTGTTCATGTACCTTTGACATAAAAAAAAATAAACGAAACTACTACACAGTTATTTTTCTTGCAAAAATATCTATTACAATTTCAGACACATTTAGGTGCAAATTTAGCCATTAAAAACTTTGCAGCATGATATCAACTGCTAAAAATAAGCCCAAATGATCATCAATAATGTTGGGAGTGTTTTAGCGCTATGACATGGCAGCTCAACCTCCGATGATTTAACCTGATTTATCTTTAGTTGTTGCATTTATGTTTCATAAGATTTGTTGAGCTTGTATTTTACTACATATTAAACCAACTGCTGAAACTTTTTACGTGAAAACTTTTTTTGTAAGAAAAATTTTAGTAAAATGTTTGAATTTTTATGCTCATTGATCCGTGACTTTACGGCAACTTTTATTTGTACAAATTAGATTTTCTCTTAGTTTGCAGGTATTGAGAAGTCGCTCCAGGTATTTGTCGTACATGACTTGATATATAGTTGCCGTCCTGTAAAGTTTATTCTATATCAAGGTATTCAATAATCGTACGGTGTGTTTTGCCAGATCCTACGAAGGTCATACGAAAAGTGTTTGCCTTAGAAGAGGAACGAAAGCTGGCTGTAGGCTCATTAGACATGTACATACAGTCGTTTAAGATGTGCGAAGCGGCAACTTGGAATTGATATGAATAACCTAGTTCATATCTCCTGTGATACGGTTGGCGCTCCCATATCGGATGGTATAGTCACTGATGAACCAAGCAGGGTTAGAAAATTAGAAAATTAGTGAACCAGTTTTCAAGACGTGAAAATAAATATCAACTAAATAGAGCAAACTTGTTAAATTTGAGCTCGTTAGTTAGGACAACAAATAAATCTAACATTGAAAAACCCCTCAGTCTCTATTCAGTCAATTGTAGGTCAGCAAGAAATACGACAAATTCTATACATGATCTTCTAGTGTCCAAAGACGTAGATCTACTAGCAGTGACTGAAACATGGTTAGGAACTGATGTTGACAAATGCGTGACCAGTGAGCTGCTACCGACAGGTTATCAGATTATTCAAAAACCCAGAGAGAAGGGTGGGGGGTGGGGGGTGGGGGGTGGCTGTACTGTGCAAAGGACAGATTGATGTCAAACAACAAACACAGTACAAGAATTTCACACATTTTGAACACATGGAGTGCATAGTGAGTGTTAGGAATTCTCAAGTACGCTTATGCGTCATCTACCGCCCACCACCATCTCATAAAAACAACTTAAAGAAATCTATTTTCTTTGATAAATGGCTGAAATACATTGCGAATCTAGTATTGCTACCCGGTGAGTTTATAATAACCGGCGATTTGAATTTTCATCTTGATGATGTGAATGATGCTGATGCCACAAAATTTCTTAGAATCTTGGATGATCGTGAATTATCACAACATATCCAAGACTCCACACACGTATGTGACCATACACTTGATGTTCGGGAAGGTTCTACTGTTCTTCATTGTGAACCAACAATTTTTGATCCATGTCTTTTTGATAATAGTGATTGTTCAGCGGGGAACTACCTGGTGATTCACTTTGACCTTCAGATTGCCAAACCACTGGTTGAAAAATAGGTACTTACTTATTGTAAGCTTTGCCAAATTGACATAATTGAACTCAAGACAGAGGTAAGTGTTTCAATGAAATTACTAGATAACAGCAAAGCTGTCGACAAATTAGTCCAGTTCATGATGAGAAAATGTGTACTATTTTGGACAAGACTGCACCTTTACAAACGAAAGAAATAAGGCTGCGCCCTGAGAGTCATTGGTACACAAATGAACTACGTGAAGCCAAAGTTGATCGCAGGAAGGCTGAAAGACTCATGCGTAAATCATAGCTAGAAGTTCATAGACAGATGTACCAAGAAGCATGTAAACGTGCAGCCAACCTTCTTCTACGGTGCAAAAAATCATATTACCCCGCAAGGATTGAGGAAAAACTCAATGACCCTAAGCAGTTGTACTGTATTACCAACAGCCTAATGGGCAATGGGTCTGAGAGAGCTCTGCCTGTTCATCATTGTTCCAGAACCCTTGCAAATGAATTTAGAGATTTTTTTTCGGGTAAGATCCAAACCATCAGGGAAAACTTGTGCAATAACAACAGCATGAATATAATAGATCCATTTTATGCTGATGTTCATTTTGATGGTGAACAGCTGTGCAATTTCAGTTTGGTAACAGAAACTGAAGTTCGCAGAATCATCTCATCAGCTTCATCAAAATCGTGTGAAATTGATCCAATCCCCACAACAATTCTGAACCCAACTTAGAATCTGTGCTACCTATTTTTACAGAAATAGTTAACAAATCTTTGAGTGAATGTACATTTCCATCTTCCTTCAAAGAAGCTATTGTACGTCCATTGTTAAAGAAAGCAGGATTGGACCCAGACTTGTTACAGAACTACAGACCTGTCTCAAACCTATCGTTTCTTTCTAAAATTTTGGAAAGAGTGGTATCAGCTCGAATAGGGCACCATGTAGAGTCAAACAACCTAAATGACGTGGCCCAGTCTGCATATCGTCCATGTCATTCAACAGAAACGGCTCTTCTAAGGGTACACCATGATATTGTGACAGCACTGGATAATGGTTCTTGTGTTGCCTTGGTGATGCTAGATCTTTTGATGTTATTGACCATCAAATTCTCATTAAGCGACTGGAATTATCCTTTGGTATTACTGGTGCAGCACTTACATAGATCAAATCTTATTTAACGGGTCGTAATCAGAAAGTGGTTGTAGGAACAACAAAGTCTAAGGACTTCCTGCTTCCATATGGAGTGCCCCAAGGGTCAGTTCTTGGACCAAGACTTTATACAACGTTTGCAAAACCGATTGGTGAAATATGCCGCACACATCATATCATGTATCATCGTTACGCTGACGATACCTAATCATATTTCGTTTTTAGACCTACAGATGCATGGAATGCTATCTCATCACAGCTACAGGAATGCTTAACAGACATCAAATCTTGGATGAACGTCAACCTGCTAAAATTAAATGAAGAAAAAACAGAATTCATAGTGTTTACTTCGAAACATTCAAAAGCTTTACCAGCTTATCAACTGTCTTTTGGAAATATTATTGTTTCCAACTCAGATTGTGTTCGAAACCTTGGTGTTTTCTTCGACAGTGTACTTTCTTTCAAAACTCACATTGGTTCCATCTCCCGTTCTTGTTTTTATCATCTACGGAATATTGCACGGATTTGTTCTCTCATCAATGATGACGCCTGCAAGACACTTGTATGTTCTCTTGTGTTATCACACTTAGACTATGGAAATGCACTATTTATAGGGCTACCCCAAACAGATCTGAGCAAGCTACAGACAATCCAAAATTCAACAGCTCGACTTGTTGCCTGAGTCAGGAAGCATGACCATATATCACCAGTGCTTGTGTCATTACACTGGCTTCCAGTTGATTCTCGTGTCGAATACAAGATTTTATTATACACATACAAGGCACTAAACAGATTGGCACCATCCTATTTCAGAGACCTCATCAATGTGTACGAACCAAAACGATTCCTGCGTTCAGGCAATTCATATCAACTAGGAAAACCCCGTGTTCGAACAAAGACCTATGGAGATCGAAGGTTTGATGTAACAGCTGCCACATTATGGAATAGTTTACCTACAGACATCCATTCGTGTGGCACAGTCAAAACATATCTTTTTAGAAAAGCTTTTAGCCATATTTTGTAATACATCTATTCTTAAAGGAAAGGTTGGTCTGTTGTAGTATTTAGATTATTTTATTTGTATGTTATATTTTATGCTCTAATTAATCTTATCTTGTTTTACATTTTACATTGTTCTTTATGGCACCTCTGGTAGCTATCTTTTAGGTGTATATGTGATGTAAAGCGCTTAGAGTAATTATGAAATTATATAATGCACTATATAAATGCCGCACATTATTATTATTATTGCACAAAAAAAAAAAACAACTCACAACACAGTAGTCTTTCCTACTTTCCTCATCAAACCCTGTTCATTGTCTTGATTATTGATCTCTTTTCATTATGTCCAGTTCACAGTGAAAATCAAATAATCAATAAATTTCATAGTCTTTCCACCACTAGTATAGGACTTGTATGTAGATAACTATACCTTTGGAATCAGATAACCAAATGAGGAAAGAGTCTTCGCCCTGCTTCTTCATTTTGTTAATTTTCCCGCCACTCACACGATACTGGAAATGCATGCTTAAGCAATCCTCAGTCGTTGTTTCAAGGACGTTTCTAACCAGGATGCTTCTTGTGACCTTGACATTTTCCACAGTCAGATGTTTTCCATCTAGTGTCTTTGCCTTACACATATCTTGTAGCTTCTGTATATCTGTAGTCATTCAAATAAAAACACTGAGATACAAAATACAAATCATGTAACACGTACAATTCAATGAAGCTGTAAATGTCAAATTCCGATAAACAAATCTTATCTAGACTTCAATACATGAATTGATTAGGTACTGAAATTAGTTTGTGCTAGTCTTGTTTTTTCCATGAATCAATCAACAATAAACAATATAAAACATGGGCTACATAACTTTGGCATCTTATGCCCTGATTTCCATGTCAAAAACAAATAAAATACCTCACTTTATAAACCATCGAATTGTACTTCTGAGATAAAATTCAAGTTCTTTACAATTACCTACTGATAAGCCACATACCTATATCTGATGCAAAAGTAACGACAGCTCTAGAAACGTCCTCGCCTCGTACAGTGTCACTGACCCTGACATTGGCTCGGTTCGACAAATAGTTCTCCAGACCATCTTGTGTTGTCTTGGGATCAATTCCTAAATCAAATACCATGTGCACATGTAAAATCATGATTAAGATTAGCTTGAAACTTCCTAAATCAGGCATCATGTGCACATGTAAAATCATGATTAAGATTAGCTTGAAATCAGGTATCATGTGCACATGAAACATCATGATTGAGACAAGCTTATAAAAACTTCTTGATTTTTCTTTTGGAGTCTGTGTTCAATAATTCAGAAGATAAAGAGAAAGTAGCTACTCCGCTTTTCAAATACATCAATTTAAAAACTTGTACAAAGTCAATAGAATTCTTAACACATAAGTAAGCTATCTATAGATTTGAAAATTCTTTGAATAGGAAAGAGTACAGGATTTTTCTACAGGATAAACCAGCAAATACAGAAATATGAATTATTTTTGCATATTAGGGCTGTCACAGTTCCAAACAAGAGGTACTGTAAGCACTGCTCACTAAGAATACCCCTACTCACCCTATTCTGCCAAACCCAAAGTATGTTCCTTTGACCATTTGACCACCAAATTGGTAGAGATCATTTCACTACTCTATCAGTTCAGAGTACTACCAATGGTTGACAAAAGTTACCATCGGTAGAATTTTTTACAGTTGGTACAATGCTGGTACCAATGACTGCCAATAAAATTTACCGAGATAAACATTTCTGCAGACAACCTAGAGCTCTGTTAGTGTTGGTAACTTTATTTATGATGTAATTAAACATGGCGTGCATCACATACAGGCTGAAAGTAACAGATTTCGTATCACTATTTCCCCCTTAAATCTTTGTAGATATCGACTGATGACAATTTCAGACATGTTGTTTCAAACATATCCTTGTACACACAGAAATGAGTTTTGGAAACATAAATTGTACATGATGGTTGCTCACTGTAACCATTTCATCTGATGATCTACCCACATTTTGCAAAAGAAAATACATCTTCACTAGCCAAGAGCTTTTGGTCCATAAGCTCCCCATTTATAGACTGAAAACTCTTTACTAGCTAAGTTGGAAAAAATAAACAGCAGGAAAAAGTAATTAACAGTACTTTTAAAAAAAAATACTTCTTCAAAAACACATCTTACTGTAAAATCATACAGTACACATAGATATAAATATATCTTTGTTTGACATTTCATGCTAACAGATCAGCCAGTAATATACCAATGTTACCATTTTGGAATTTCTCACCATTTGTTATCCAAACTCGATCAGAGTACACAGGGATCCAATGGTACCAATGACTCAAATTTTGACCACTGGTAAATCGGTGACGGTACCATTGGGTTTACTCTGAATGCACCCAATGGCAAACACTATGCATTTAGTTTTTCTTGGAGATACGTGGTTGTAGAGAAGAAGATTTTTGAAAATCGGTCAATTTTTAGCATTTTTGCCCCACTTCTAAGGCCCCAGGGGTGCAGGAGTCCTGAAATTTACAAGTATGTCCCTCTTGTCCCAAAGATGCTTTATACCAAATTTAAAAAGAATTTGAAAGTTGGAAAGGTAGTTATCAACAGTTAATACATTTAATCACTGACCATTTTGGACCCTACTTGATACCAAACCCCTACCCATGGGATCATGAAATTTATAGTTTGGTAAAGGGCTACCTCCTCATTTTAAATATCTATTTAGTTACCATTTGGTATCAATAACATTAAAGTTATTTTTAAAATGTTTTACACATAAACACTATATACCAAGTTTGGCCCTGTCCTGGAGTTGGAACCTCTACCCAGGGGATCATGAAATTTACAATTTTGGTAGAGGCCTTCCTGCTCTACATCATTATGCATTTAGTTTTTCTTACACACGTGTGGTTGCAGAGAAGAAGATTTTGAAAATTTGTCAATTTTAGGCAGTTTTTGCCCCACCCCTAAAGCCCCTGAGGAGCAGGAGTCCTGAAATTTACAATATAAGTCCCTCTTGTCCCAAAGATGCCTCACATTGAAAAGAACTGGAATGGCAGTCAAGAAGTTAAAAATGTTCAATTGTTAACGTACAGTGCATGACGATGGACACAAACCAACTGCAGTATGTCACCCGAGTTTACTAAGCATTCGGAAGTTATGACCAAGGTTAAAGTTTTTGTGGACAAACTGATGGATAGAATTTAAACTACATGCCCCCAAATCTCTGATTACAGGGGTATAAAAAAGGTAAATTTATACATGATATGGAAATGGAATACTATATTTCCACAAAATCTTGTTTCAAAATTACTTTGTGAAAAATGAACGTAGGCTGAGGACAAGAAAGACTTGTCTGTATGCTACATTATCATCATTGTCACAGGCCACGGCTGAAATGTATGCTCCTCTCCCTTTTAACCTGTGGCTTCCTGCATGAAAATTTTCTCGTTTCTCATAAATATTCAGGATGAGAATGATGTAATTCACTGACTAATAGCCTTCATACTTTGCCTAAAATTGAAGATCTGGTTTTAACGTAGCCAAGTTAAATTCAATAATGTCTGCAGCCATGAAAACTTGTACGTCATGTAATGAAACCATCTTTGACAGGAAACCATATACCCCAACAAGTCTGTTTGTTCATTTGTTTACTGATCACCATATATGTATACTTACGGGTTCTGTTTTAGTTAATTTACTGAAGAAGTAGAAAAACAAGCATTCTGATTGGTCAAGAGTAATTTGCTTGCATTCTATAAATAATTCAAATCTCCAACTAACCTGTGCTCGGAAGATTAGTGATTGGCCGAATTGCATAATGCATATGGTGACGCATCATGCATATAGGTGACAGTGTACCGTGGGAGAAGCTGTATGCAGATGACCTGGTTATAATTGCATAATCTCTGGATAAATGTGTCGAGAGACTATTGATATGGAAAAATGGTATGGAAGAAAAGGGGCTGAGAGTGAATGCAAGAAAAACCAAGGTAATGATATGCGGAACAAGTCTTGACCAACTTCACAAGTCTGGCAGCTTTCCATGTGCTGTCTGCCAAACAGGTGTCGGTAGAAACAGCATACACTGCAGCGGATGCCAGAAATGGGTACACAAGAAATGTAGTGGACTCAAACCTGCAAACTCAGACTTCAGATGCGCTAGATGCCAGGGAAGTGCCCGTCCACTCGATGGCAGACCACAGAGTGAGGTCCAAGTCGGGATGGACAAGCTGGAAGTGGTGCCTTCCTTCTGTTATCTGGGGGATATGCTTTCCTCAGCTTGTGGCTGCGATCTCGCCACAACCACACGGGTCAAGACCGCATGGAAGAAATTCAGGGAGTTGACACCAGTCCTCACGTCACATCAACTGTCATATAAGACCCGGGGCCGTGTGTACAACACATGTGTAAGGAGTGCAATGCTTCACGCAAGCGAGACCTGGGCTTTGACAAAGCAAAACTTCCAGCATCTACAACACAATGACAGGGCCATGATCAGACAAATCTGTGGCATAAAACCGAAAGACATGGCCACTGTAAGGTAAAGCTGTCACGTTTACAAAATTTTGTAAACGTTTAAACGAAGCATTGTAAACGAAACGTTACCGTTTAAACGAAGTGTTGTATAATTTAATAAAATAAAATATGCACAGAATTTTAAGACCCATTAATGTCCATTATGTTTGTGTTTCAGTTTTCATTGTTCTATGGACGATGCAGAGATTGTCACCGGACGTTCCGGAGTATAAATATAAGACAGAATAAAATACACGAACATAAATATCCGGATAGCATTTAAATTGAATTCAATTTTATTCACACTGTACAACATTTGCACAATACAGATCACAAATTCACAATAAACTTCATTTTTCAAATTTTCATTTCAATGATTTCACATTAGATTGTCCAGAGAGGGCAGAGCTGGTGCCGCGGCTTTTTCCGTCGGTTCGGTTTTAACATGGACTTCATGTGCAGCCGGTGCAGGCGGAGCAGCGCAATTCACTTTATGTTTTAATCTTTTGTTCAAAAAGATCAGTTTGTCCACGTTCTCAGCGTCAAGGGAGGAGCGCAGTTTTGTAACAGTTCCACCCGCTGTGGAAAAGACGCGCTCAGAGGCATAGCAAATCCTTTGCGAGACTTGCTAATTTTGGAAAATTAATACGACTGGTTTTCCACCAAGTGAATGGGTTGGTATTTGTCGGCGCACTTTTTTCAGATAGATATAATTCGATCTCTTCTTCATCTGAAGTGGAAGGGGTAATTTTATTCACTTGAAATAATTATTCAAATAATTTAGATTGTAATTTGAACCCTGCAAGATTTGTGCCACATATATAAGACATCGTTTAAACATTTAGGGATTTTGTAAATGTTTACAGCCCAAACACGAAACGTTACCGGTTACACGTGTACATGTGACAGCCTTACTGTAAGGTCAAACAAGCTACTGGAGCGTCTTGGCCTTGAACTCATATTACGTGAGAGAAAACTCCGCTGGTTTGGCCATGTACAAAGATCCAGCAATGCAATCAAGACCGCATTTGAATTAAAAGTTTTAGGAAAGCATGATGTTGGCAGAGAGATGCAAGAGAATGGAGACTGTCAACCTCCAACATCTTTGACAGGAAGAAATGGAGATAGGAAGTGAAATCTGCCATGCGTGCAGCCAGCCAGGCACCTGAAAGAGATCCTACTAATGTAGGAACAATCCCACATCCTGCACGTTAATCAAAACACCGATGATGATGATGATATTTATGAGAAACGAGAAAATTCAAATGAAGAGAGCTATGGGTGAAAAGGAAGAGAAGCTTACATTTCAGCTGTGGATTGCGACGATGCATTTTCATTAGCCTCTGAGAGAGAGAAGATGTATGCAGGATGAGTACCTGAGTAGTCTGAAGGCAATAACTGCCTATATGAACATGAACACCTGTGATTATGAGGGCTGTTCGATATGTAATGTGTATTGTACCACAGCGTAATAACACTTTGCATGATTTCGTGAATGATGATACTCTTAAATAGCTCTATTCAATACCTTTCCTATGGTATACACATGAGCCTTCAGCTCTACATAGTTTTAAATTATAGTCATTTCCACAGAGCCAGTCATTAACCACTGTGGTCAAAGTGGTTGGGAAACGGGTTGAGAATATTGAAGAAATTAGAGCTTATATAAAAGTTCACACAAAAGTAGGTCATTCGGTAATGCAGATTTTTACTGAATTGGGGGAAATTTATGGGTCTGATAAGGTATCTTATGAAACAGTTCATATGTGGAGAAAGAAATTTCTGACTGGCACAGAGTCTGTCAAAGATGCATCAAAATCTGTCCTATCTGTGAATGTAACAGGCAAGGCAAATGTTTCAAAAGTCAGAGAAATAATTGAAAGTGATGGCAGGTACATGGTACGTGATATTGCCAAAGCTGTTGGCATATCACTATCATGGGTGCATTTCATTTTGAAACATATTTTGAAAATACGAAAGATTTGTGCCAGATGGATACTGCATATATTGACATATGACCAAAAATGGGTATGAGTACAAACCGCTAGGCAATTGCTCAAACTGTTTCCCAAATTCAAAGACAATTTGTAAACATTGTTACTGGTGATGAAACATGGGTTCATTATTTCATACCAGAAAGAAAAATTGAAAACAAAATATGACTAACTAAACATGGTAGAAGGCCTGTAGTTGTCAAAAGAACCATAAACACAAAGAAGATTCTTTACTGCATACTCTGCTCATGTGAAGGTATAGCCGTACAAATTCCGGTGTTGAATGGCAAAAATGTTATAGGTCAGTATTAACGAGATGTTATACTAAAAAAGCTCAAGAAATATTATCATAAACGATGCCCTGTGTCAGGATTTAAGCATTTTCGTCTAATTCACAATAATGCTCTATCACATACATCTGAGCTTGTGAAGCAATTTTTGAAGTCAAAGAAGGTTACCATCTTACCACACCCACCATACTCTCCAGATCTAGCCCCATGTGACTTTTTACTTTTTCCAAAATTTAAAAAGTTCTTATCTGGTCATCGTTACAAGTCCCGACAAGCCCTTGGTTTAGCCATCAGTCAGTGCTTTAGAGGTCTACCTAAATCAGCATACCGTGACCCATTTCAGAAATTGATTCAGAGATTGAAATTATGTACTTCAAACCTAAAAGGATGTAATGTTCATTTCACTATTTGAGTTGAATGCTTTTGAGATATCATACAATACACATTACATATCGAACAACCTTCGTACTAGTATTGTGCACCTCATGCATTAATACATTAGAGAAAATGACACACAATGCACAGATGTCTTATTGTCTCACTGAATTATACATGTAAAATATTGCATAAATCAAAATTCAATATCAAATGCATGTATACATATTTCTTTTGAGTCCTGATTATTTCTCAATTTATGTCCTATCACAATATTCATGGAGAATACCCCAATGCAAACATTTTGACCTGTGCAGTATAGAGCTGGCTGGCATTGCTACATGAATATTTTGCAAATAAAGCCCACAGAAACTTTATACCACAATTACCGCCAACATGCATGTAATGCTGAAGTTTATTTGCGTGCTAGAAAAATTCACTGGCAACACTTTCTCACAAACATTTACACCACAAACCAGTCACTGCGTTGATGCATGAAGAATACAGATAAGCTCAGTTGCAACTTGATGCAAACGATTCTACAAATACTAAATTTATGTATGGTACACTGGATTATTACTGACAACAAATTATATCTGAAGTTTTCTCACCAGAAATGAACACCTTATTTTTATAAAATGTGGGTTGTGTGGCATCCCGTCTCTGAACACACTCCTTGACCTCTAACTTGACCCCTTCCAAAATGTGATCTTCCTTCCGTAAAACTCTATCCGCCACTGAAATAAAAAAAAAAACCAACAGAAATATATCATGAATTATAATCTGAAGCGCCTTGCCAAATTCCATTGTCTTTTATTGAATACATTAAAACAAGGTTGTAACAAACCTCCAGGGCCAGTGAAAAACAGTTCATTATAACCTAACTTTATTATATCTGATAAAATTTTTGATATTTTTCTCTCATAAGAGAATAAATATCACTTTGCAATAAGCATGAATCTGCTATAAGCACGTTCATTATAAGCATGTTTTATTGTAGGTGGTTTCAAACATGAAATTTGTAATTATCCAAAGTTATTAAAATTTCTAGTGGTAGAGCAAGCTCAGGAAATTTCTCCAACTTCAACAAACTTTATCAACATAAACCCTCACTAATGAATACTTCAAACAGCAAACTTTATCAACATAAACCCTCACTAATGAATACTTCAAACAGCAAACTTTATCAACATAAACCCTCACTAATGAATACTTCAAACAGCAAACTTTATCAATTTAAACCCTCATCAATGAATATTTCCGTTGACTTGAGCCTTTTTTGACACATTGTATCGATATAAATGTAAATAAACCTCATATCTTGGCATCAAGTGGACCCAAGAACACCTGAGATGAACAGTGGATAGGGAACAGGAAGGACTAGGTTGGGATACTGATGAGGGAGCAAGTCACTGCTAGTGACAGGTACAAGTGAGGACATTTGTTAAAGGGCCTTCGAGGCACGGGGAGGAGGCTCGGAAGAACAGAGTCAGCAAGTCACCTAAAGCTGCCAGAAGATTCCAAGTGTGGATTGGCCTACGTACCCATCTACCCTGACCTCAGGATGACTAATTTGGTCCTCGTTGTACAACAACTTTTGTTAGAATAAAACTTTAAAGTCCCTAATTTTTATTCTATTCTTTGAGACTTTCGTCCAATTATAAATATTGTCTTTATTTAAGATATCAATGTTTGAGGTACCGATAGGCAACTGTGTACCAATTTTCAAAAATGAGTGAATATATTCAAATTAAATTATCAATATTATTGGGTTAAATCAGGAAATATCTATTATAAACAATAAATGCAATATATCAGCTGTCTTGGTCAATATGTAATTTGTGCCCCCATGCATGACTTACCTTCTCTGTCCTTGAACTTCACATAAGCCACACTTCTGTCACTCTCCACTTTAATTGGTAGACATACACTCTCTGCCATCCCTCCACTTTTATCATTCTCAAAGTAGTCCTCCAGAGTTTCCTCCCTTGTCTCAGGTTTAAACCCACTGACTTCTATGGTCACCATCATTTCCGGTTCAGCAAGTCCACTGAGACTGAGTTTACTGTCATCCATCAAGGTATATGGCTCCACGTTAATGTAGTGTGTTTTAAATAACAAGGGCTTGTTCTCCAGTAATCTCTCAACACCTGAAAGCAGTCAAAAATAGATAATATACTTCAGTGTGTTTATTGTGCTTTCAAAAGTTTACAAATGCATTCCTCAAGAATATGACTTCATTTTTGATCTTAGAGTTGTGCATCTTAAAACTAAATCAAACACACCCTGAAATGTACTACAACCCCAAAGGAACCATTTTGTTTTTGACAATGATCATTCCAAACCATTTTTTAGCATTCTGTTCCTAGGCCAAAGTGTTCCATTCCCAGAACAAAGCATTCTGTTCTCATTTAAACTGCTTATTCTCAATTAACAGTTCCTTCAGGAATTGTCATTTGGAACTCACTTAGCATTAAGGAGTCATAGTAGATCAACATGGTGCTAGATCTGAGTGGATGAAAACAAATTCAATTTGTTGATGGAAGGAACAAGAAATTTGTGCAGTAAGAGATTTTTCTGGATATATTAAATTGATATAAAATTAACATGTTTTGGTGAAAACTGTAGGAAAATTAAAATCAATTCATTAATTATTCACTTGAAACTATCTTCAACTGTTGTCATCTTAAAGTGTAGGTGTGAATTGAGAAAACTATGAGTTGCTAGAGTAACAGTGTACTACAAAGTACAGGTACATTACCCTACAGATAAGTGGGCATGTTGTCCATGCCTCTGGTGAAATTGCCTTCCTTGATATCACTAGTTTGTAGTTAAAACAGGGCTTACCTGAGTACATTAACTGAATGGATGCTTCTACATGTACCCTAAATTAGATCAGCATGAATATTGAAACAACACGAGCACTAAATTAAACCACCAGGTACAGTGTGCCATTCTGGTAAACACTATTAAATGTCTTTTTATTTTCTCATTACAGATGATTTTCAGTTTTGAGTTTCAAATACTGAAATTTTTAAATACCATCATAGTATCAAGATGAACACACATTTGTCATCTACATCAAGCATTAATCCATCAATAAATATGGAGTTTTATTAAGTGGGCACTAAAGACTAAAGATGTATGGAAAAACAGGTAAATCTAAAATTTACAGAACAAATAATTGCAACAATAGGTCCATGGACCACAATGCTCATTTGAGTCAATGAAAACATCATATCTCAATTAATCATCAATGGTTCTATCTACTTTCACTAAAAAAAATTGTAATTACATGTATTGAACATTTTTACTTCAAAAAATATATAATTTTAGATCGATAAATGCACCTGCACACAGTTTAATGAACTTACATACAGTATTGGTTAAATTTCCAAGAAGTTATACATCTACAAACTGACTTCTTTTTTTTTTTATGTCTGCAGAACTGAATTGAAAAATTATTTCAAAATTACATCAAGAACCTGCTGACATATCTGAGTTACATGGTGATGATTTTATGAAAATCAGACATACAATGAGATATTTTTTTTTAATACATGAATTGCATCTACATATTTTGATGTGCACTTTCAGCTATATACACATAATTATTTCAATTTCCTTCCACTTTAAAATTGTGTATATAATAAAAACATTTTCAAATCAATCATTTAGTCAAATGTGATTTAGACAAGAAAGTTCAAACATCCTCTCCCTTTTCTCATCATGATGTCTCTGTAAAAAGTGCTGAAAGATTCTGAAATGCAGAATTAGAAATTGAGGGGAAAACCATTCATTCGCATCCTGGCTCAATGCATTCTGATCTCGACCTAATGCATTCATTCTCCATCTTCAAACATTCTGTTCTTGCTGACAACCATTCTATTTGCATTCTGTAGCTAATCTACTGTCATAGTAGTACACTTCAGAATTTGTAGTACACTATTTACTTACTTCTGTGGTCATAGAAATTGATAATTGCCTCCCTTGTCTGGCTGGTCAAGGTCACATCTTTGACTGGTCCCCCTCCATGTTCTTGCCTTCTCTCAAAATACTCCTTCAGTTCTTCCTCTTGGACATCAGGGGGCAGATTATTGACCTTTATAGAATGGGTGTAACCACAATCTGTAAAAGTCAGCAACATTTATCATTAGTCTATTGAGATGAGCTATAAATGTATCATCAAAGCTGATCATATTAATTGAATATTGTTACAGGAATAAAGGTATCTGGGTTTTTTTTTTCAAGCTATAAAAGTTTTTGCAAATTATACCATCTGACTCAGATTAAACATATATAATAAAACAAACTTCCTATCAATTTATTTATACTCCTGGTCCGATAATAAATGCCCCATTTCAAAACATTTACGATCACATGATGAATTCAGAAAGTAAAAAATTATGGCGACATGAAAGCATGGATGGCCTGCAGGCTTTTGGCAGAAATTATGCAGTCAGATGACAAATGGAATAAGGAGAATCACTTTGAGCAGTGGATGTGTGAAGGGAGAGTATATTTCATGTTAAACATAATTTAAAAAAAAAAAATATAACTGCATTATTCTAAATGAAATCCTCTCCCTTCTTGATGTTTCTACTTTTCCTGCTTGTGAGCATCCACAATAAATATCAATTCTTCACAAATGTGCATTAAAAAAATCACCATTCTTCAACAGCATTGAATAAACCAGCACCTGTTCATACCAATTAATAATTTCTCAACATTATCAGGTATTATTTTATATAGTTTATCTTACTGACAAAATTTTGGTCTGGTTATTCTGCTCAATATGGCACATATACCTTTAATTGTGTTCAAACAGTCCCAAATCCTTGCACATCTTATGAAATCTAGAAAGACTGTGCATTAAAGAAATATTTCAGGTTTTGATCTATTCCATTCTGAAACTTAGGTCCCTGCTAGCCAATGTTCCCATGAATGAGTAAAGCAGGAGTTCAGATTTTTCATCTTGGTCATACAACACATCCAACACAGTTTCACTCACCCATATCACTCCCTTTTTCCACACTGATCTGAGACGTGTAGGACTGAGTTGACTCTCCTAGGATCTGCTCATCTGTTTCAGATCCCAACATAAAGGCTATCTACAAAAAAAAACCCCCAACATTTTAAACTCTCCTGTGGCTATAATACTTTGCAGGAAATCAACAGCCTGATGTATATTTCCACTACCTGTGCTATTGGAGTCTCAGGAATCTTTACTGGGGTTGAAGTGAGTGATGAGAAATTTAGTTCTCTTGAAAACTTAGGCATTGTATTAGCCAAGGAATCCTGAAATGCTTTTCTTCTCTCTACCATAGAAATTGAATGGTTGAGTTATTTTGAATAATTTTCAAGCACAATTACATGTATATCCTAATAAAAACATATTCAAATAAATGTCCTTTAAATATTTTTTTTTTATACAAAAAAACCTACAAGTATATAAAATAACAGGACTTTTTTTTTTCACTGTATGTAAATGAAATATGTTTTTTTCCCTTAGAGAATTTTAGATCTACCTGTAGAGAAACTGTCTTTAAAATTTACCCTTTTCTGCTTCTAACAAGGTTTGCTGTGCTAAATCCAACTGTCTCTCCAGAGTTCTTTGTTTCTTTAAAATGTTGCGGATTTCACTGGCATGGTAACAACCTAATCAGAAATGGCAAAATAGATAATCACATTATATAGCTATATATAGATGTACATTTTCCTCCAATTTTATGTACATGTAGACTTGTATAATGTGTATTGTTACTACAGAATATTTCTGTTTTTCTTCTTAAGGCAAACTCATAACCATAAACTGAGAACAGACTTAAGTCAAACTTATCTAATCCATATCTTATTGATATTTTTAAGTAAAAAAAAAATCATTTTGAGATTAGATTTTGATACAATTTAGAAGATCAGTAAAGCATTTGTGATATATTAACAAGCCAAATATACATACAACATAAAGTTCTGACTGAAGTCTACTTTCAGTTTATCGTTATGTAGCCTGTCCAGATATATATATAACTAAAATCCCATGGAGCTCATTTAATAATTGATAATTAGTCTGCAATTTTATTTTTTGTGACCTAGACCTTTTGTAAATTACCATGGTTGTACATTATTGCATATACAATAACCCACCAACAGTATCCTTTAGATAAATCATGAGTGACAAAGATGGAGCCTGGGTAAAAAATGTACATTTTATTCTCCCTCTGACCTTGATATTATACAACAACCTTGGTTTAGGATCATGACATGCACCCATGCCAGTAGCAACCTTTGTGTAATGTACATTTGTCTATTTCTGCTAAAGTAAATGATTACAATACTATATCTCTCAATTGCCTTCGCATCGTCCAAATGCCCTTACTCTAGGCAGAATCACAATACACCCTCAAACCATTACTTCAGATGTAAATATATATTTTTACTGCAAAAATCTATTACGGTCTGGACAACAATATAAAACCTTCCTTCTAGTGATCATGACTGTGGCTCTAGGTCATAACACATCTCAGAACATTAACAACCATTACATTGTATGATTGCCTCATATTTCTTTGTTATTCTAATACATTTATCACCAAGCTTCAATTATACCTCTGTCAAGACCTGAAATCAATCAATCACGTGATATACACAATACCATATGATGGATAAAAAACGTGCAATATGGCAAGGACGTACTTGAAAACAAATACAAAGTACATTGACTATTTTGCGTGCATAATGTATAACAATTTTACAGTAAGCAATAGGAACCAGTAAGATTAATAAATGTATTTTAAGTAAACCCTGTGAATGATATTACTTGCAGCTAATGTGCTTGTTTGGTCTGTCTGAATTATGTACACTTGTTAAATACATCAAATGTAGCACTGTTAAGAGGACTTGCAATTGAGTTTGTCCAATTTTACTGTATAGAATACAATGTGAAACATTCAAGTAAATTAAATCTTTCTTTTAACTCTCTTGATATTTGGTTTTGTTTATTTTCATATAGAAGTTGGTGTGTGTTCATTCATGATATATTCCAAAGTTTTGGAAAATGATAAAAGGAATTCTCATGATTTAATTGAAACAACTACATTTTCTATCAGTTAAAATTGTGTTTTTATGTCAAGAAAAAAAACAAAACAAAAAAGAACACTGCATTTGCTGAAATCATTATTAAAAGTTACAGAGAAATCTTGTATAAAGGTGTGAACTGAGGTGTAAGTGAAGCCTGCATAATGCGCCCTCTGGTGAGAGAATGATTCTAATAATCTGTTACTCTAATACAAGTCCATCTGTTAAGGCAAGGCCTACTAAATCCACCTTTAAAGGGGCATGGACATGATTTGAGGTGAAAATTTTCAAATTTTATTTTTGTCATTTTTGAAGTTTACAATGCTTAACTAAGGTATTTCTAATGATCAGCAAAAATTTGTCAGTTGTAAAGTTACCAAAGCAAGGAATCTCAATCTCTAAACCCTCTTTGATGGTAATTTTGTCTACATCTACAGCTCTCAGTAGAACCAGCTCTTGTTTATCAGCACAAGGCAGTAGATCGACATATGAAGCTAGCACCATCAATGTCACCACCAAACTGTTGGACGGTTCAATTCCTGCCACAAACACATGTTCCGCTTGACATCCCATCAGTTGTGCCACCGTCCGGCGAACATGATCCAAATGAGGTCTCTGAAATGTGTCTAGTCCTCCAGCTACATGGAACTTGATAAACTGATATCCATTTTCTGTCCAATTCAATAATGAAAGAAAATTCTATTAAAATATTAATGCTTATAGCACATTATCTTAACAGAAGCTTTAGAATGAGCATTAAGTTACATGTTCACAAAATTGGACTCTGAAAACTTTCATGGGGAAAGGCTACAACCCAAGACAGAAAAACAGTCATGATGATTCCATTATACCCCCTCCTACACTTAAGCAGTAGTCTATGAGAGAAAACATGTCATTACAAAATAACACTCTGAGTGTATTGCAGGTGATACAAAGTTCCCTACCAGTAGGATAATTCAGTCAAAAGTAAGTCAAGCATGACAAAACTCTCAAACTTGATCTGTAACGATCCAAGACAAAGCCACATATCACATTTCAATTGAATATCATCATCCAATGCAGAGAAAAGTCAGGAAAACTGATTCTTGCATTTCATCAAGGGACATAATTCAGTCAAAAATAGGTCAAGCACAACAAAATTCAAACTTCATCTGTAATTATCCAAGACAAAGCTAAATATAAAATTTCAGTGAATATCTTTATCCAATGCGGAGAAAAGTCTGGAAAACTTCAAGTGGAATGACAGGCAGACAGATGGATGGATTAATAGATGGATGGACAGACCATGGGTAAACTAATAGTTCCCTTCAGCAAAGCTGGTAGGGGACTAAAAATTATTAAGTCCATAAAGATGAAGAAGATGTGTCTGTGAAACACTGTAGCCCCCAAACTTCAAGGCCAAGGTTATAAGGTCAAATATATGGTATGAAAAGAAAGATAGGTCACAAGAAATACACACGTGAAATATGAAAGCCATATCACTAACCATTCAAAAGTTATAGCCAAGGTTAAAAATTTACAAAAGAAGGTCAGACCCAAGGTCAAACCCAGAAAGGTAAAAAACTATATGCCTCTAAACTTCTGATAACCAGGACATATAAACATCTGTAAATTGAAGAAAAACTGTTGAGTTATGATAAAATATCTGGTGCACATCTTTACATTACTAGTATGTGGTGAATAAAGAGTGAACAATTTTTCAGAAAATCCAAGTGCTAATCTCTTAGAACATATCTAAACAAAACCATGTCTAGAGACAATACTTTGTTGGTAGGAAGTTTAAAAATTAATTCTGCATGTCATGGATATTTCAGATCTTCACAGTGAATTCAATGAAATACCTGGTGATTCCTTTGGACAGTAGAAATGGAGAATTTTTGCAGAAGACTTAGCAAATTCCACACATTTTCTATGTAGGTCACGACGACCTACATTCCACAAACAGGCCTGTAAGAAGATGAGATTCTCTCTGTTCAGGTATAGTTTTTCTTTTAATACTGTGAACAAATCAACTGCTGACTCAATGCTGGCCAGAGTCCTCTTCTGTAGTCCTCCATCACCTTATTCATGAAATAGATAAAAAAAAAGATATATTTGATAAATGCTATGCCATTTCCCCCATGTAGCCACGTTCAGTCATGGCAAAGAGCTACCTAAGTTTATTGTATTTCATAAAACTGCCTTGTCAATTTCTAATTTAGACAAATGTCTGTTTTTAGCAAAAAATTCAGCCTTATCATAAAGTAGTGTTCATACTTATTAGTCTTAATCAATGTTTATCCCGCACCAAACCTCTATGTCAGCCCTATTAATTTCTGAATTGACAGTGGATAGAACAAAGAAGTCAATAAAATGCAGAGTGATAAAAAAAAAAACATGGCTAATTTCTGAGCCATGCTGTTTACATTAGTAACTGTTGGCTAACTGAAAATGAAAACTGGGAAAAGGTATGTTTGGTTTGCAAAATATCTGTAGCCTCACCATTAAAGCAATATAAGCTGTCAAAATTGTTATTTGGGGTCCCTAAATTTAATCGAAAATTTTGTAAACATCTACCTTCTAATACCTGATTTTATCGATTAAACTTTTGGCATGTTGTATTTTTTGCATTAAATGTAAAAATTGTTCGACAGTTGAAATTAAGTCTTCCCGTACCTTAATTTTCCCGACATTATTTCCGTATGCAATGACCTAAAGTTGAACTCATTCGGCAAAATCAAATGTGCAAGCGCAATATTTCCGGTAAGCACGAAAGATGTCTGACACGAAAGGTTTGAAGCGAGGGAGAAAGCCGACTTTGACTGATTCGGGACGAAAAAGATATAAAAACATATAACATTGTTAACAATGCCAAAATAATTATGGTAACTAGAATTTTATCTCACCTCGCCGTCCATATTTTAATGACCCGGATACAACCCGATCCACCCCGATCAGCATCAGAATCATTCGTGTCAACATCGGTTATCTTCGGGATTGTCGCCGACGATTAATCAGCTGCCATTGTTAGGGTCAAACGGAATGTCGAGGAATATATTTTTCATCACGTAAAGGTGTGTAAACGATGCATAAGAGAGGAAATTCGATGCAGTTCTTTTTTTCAATCATATCAACGTTCATTTAACCTCTTTTAATGCCACTATTAAAAATTGCAATTTTGGCAGCTTATATTGCTTTAAAACATAGTGACAAAAATGTCTATTTAAAATTCTGCCTTATAATTTTAATTCTTATTACTTTCATTTACAATGGCTCATTTATATCACATGTCTACATAATGAAAATTAAATATATCATGTGTCTACATAATGTAAATTAAATATACTATGAAGTCATAGATATAACATTGTTTATTAAAAGAATATTGATTAAGTCGCAAGATTATAAATCATCTTATTTTATCATAACTCTCCTTGTCTTCCTATAAATCTGTAAGGCTGATCCTGAAGGACAAGGAGGGGGGAGGGGGTAATAGAACTTAACTAAAACCCTGGTATGCAATAACATAATTAAAGAGGAAGCTTTATATGCTTTTATGCTATCAAGTATTTCTTAACTGAAGTTCATTTATTGAATCACAAAGGATGTAAACTTAAGAACCTAAAGGTTTTGGTTTTCATGTGAAAATATACAACATTTTAACAAGTATAATAAAGAATTCAAATATGCATGGGAACACCAATTGAGGGATCCAAAATATAGTGTATCTATAATAAGCACTGAACTTTCAATCTGACATACACAACTTAGAGGACAGAATGTGAATAGAATATGCTTCCATTGTTTTTATGCCTCAATATTTCATAAAAGCTACAATTTTATTCCTTAGTTTAGTAATAGTTCGACCCATAAAAACGGCTGTAAAAATTGTATTACAAATTGTACTCTATTCAAAATGCATGTAGTGAATAATATATTTCATTAACAAAAAATGATACACTTTGTTACTTCATATTATAAGAACCACAGAGAAAATCACTATAACCAAAGGACTTTAACTATTATTAGTGCCCTTTTCACTTTTTTCATGCTGAAATTCATTAATCTCGAATTTTCTGAAATCCCTATCAGGCCATACAACTAAGCTATTATGTGAATGTAGTCCTTTCATCTTGATGAATAACCTTGGTCAATCATACAGCTTTGACCTTGATATTTTCAATTCACTACATATGAAGTATTTGTTTAGTAAAGCTTAAAAGTTATAACTAAGGTTAATTTTGTGAACAGACAGTCACACAGACAGTCATGCAGCACGACACACAGACAGATAGTCACACACAGCTGGGCAGACTGATGCAATAACATCTCTCACTTGGATCATAATAACATGACAATTTTCATATTTCTGTATATTTCTATTATGACATTAGTCTGTCATGTCTATACAATTCAAGATACAGAGTATAGCTGAACAAAAAATTATGTCATCAATCTAGAATTTTTGTTGTTTTCTATGATTTTGTAATACTCTAGTATTTTGATTTTTTTTTTTCAAAACATGACAGCTAGAATGTAGTTGAACTGATGAGCAGTCTAATTAACATTAGTTCCTATATCTGTTCCTATACTTGCTACACTACACAATTGTATGTACGCAAATAGATTTAGTAATTATACATCCAATTCTAATTACACTGATTTATACTGAAGAGTAAAACAAACCATGAAGCAGAGCTTTTAACTTGTGAAGATCCTCATCTGTGACCTCATCAGCTAGTTTCTGCAGGAAGTTGTTGAGCTCAAAGTCTAGTGGGATCGGCATACACAGAGACTGCCAGCCCAGGGACTGGGGTGGTTCCAGGTCTGAAACCTGTCCCGCCACTGCAAATCATTACAAAGTGATTACAGACTCTGAAGAATTTGTATGTAGAGCATACCTAGCTTTACCTGTTCAAATGCGACTAACAGTCCTTGTGTGGCTTATTTCTATTGGAGTGTATTTTAAATGTATTATGAAAGCAAGAAAGTTACATGGGCCTCAAGATACACAATACAGTTCATTTGCCATTGAAGCAAAATGTACACTATTCAATAGGCCCATGGGCCACAAAGCTTGGTGACTCATATTCTTAAAAGATAACCAATGACTGCCATGATTCCATTTTACAAGATGCAAAGGTATCATGGATACAATCACCAACAACAGTGCCACAAACGGTACATCATACACTCTGACAGTGGACTTCCACCTGTAAGTACATTATACATTCTGAATCTGATCTACTTTTAGCCCTAAAGTAGGTCACTGTGCACCAATCAGGCTGAAATGCAAATGCACCCTTATGCTTCTTGAGTGACAAACTGTGACCAAATTTCAACACTGTACCTGCATCCACTATGGAAAAATTTCCAGAAAAAAACTCTGATGGGCAGCCATATGGATGAACAGACAGAGGCATGGACAGTGCCATAATATAATACATCACATCTCACGACAGGCGTATAATAATGCTTATAAGGTAACCTTTATTTTATGCAAATTAAGTCTGTGACTTTGTAAGGTGTTGAAAAGAACAGTATATGCATTTAAAAGCTCAGAAATGACTCCCTGTTAATTTTTGGACAAATAGGATGTGTCCGAATTCATTCCTAGAAAGCATTGATTAGTATCCCCAAAACATTAAACTTGTAAAGTGCTAGCATTTTTTTTTATATATCTTTAGCCTATTTGTTTGTCCTGAGGAAGGGACATATGCTCTCAAAAATCTGACAATCTCATTCTTCGTTCCATTGGTCATTTTAGCGCTTTTTGTAATTTTTTACATTTGTATTCATGTTGTGAATCCAACACTTAATGGTAGGTATCAGGTGTTGTTAGAATTTGGTGCTTTTATATATATATATATATATATATATATATATATATATAAATTGCCTAAATTAGTTCAAAACCAAAATAAAATAAAAAAATATTTCTAAAAAAAACCAAAAAAAAAACCAAAGGGGACTGTAATCAGTAATGACCAGAGAGCCAGGCAATTATATCGCTTGGGTTTGAATGTGCTGTTAAAGAGTAATAGTAAATTCAATCGCCTATGGACAATAATACATCAAAATTTCTAAACTAAGGTGCAGGAGTCCTGAAATTTATAATTTATGTCCTCCTTGCCCAAAAAATGCTTCATACTACTAAATTTGAAAAGAATTGGAATGATGGTTATGAAGAAGAAATTCAAAATGATCTATTGTTCACATTAATAACTGATTATTTTGATCCCATCTGATATCAAATCCCTACCCCTGGGATCATTAAATTTACGATTTTGGTAAAGGACAACCTGTTCTTTCTAAATATCCATTTAGTTTCAATCTAGCATCAATAGCACTAAAGAAGATGTTATTTAAGTGTTATACACATATATACCAAATTTGGCCCCACCCTGGGGTCATAATCTCTAGTCCTCTACCCCAGGGATCATGAAATTAACAATTTTGGTAGGCCTACCTGCTCTATATCCCTATGCAATTATTATTATTATTTTTTTTGGGGGGGGGGGGGGGTTGTTTTGGCACATTTGCGATTGCACAGAAGATTTTGGAAAATTGGTCAATTTTTGGCAGTTTTTTGCCCTGCCCCTAAGGCCCCAGGGGTACGAGAGTCCTGAAATTTACGATTTATATTACCCTTGTCCCAAAGATGCTACTACTAAATTTGAAAAGAATTGGAATGGTAGTTATCAAGAAGTTAAAAATGTTCAAATGTTAACAGATAACACATATGGATAACAGATGCAGACCAATTGCACTAGGTCACCTGAGTTTACTCAGGTGACCTAAAAACCAGTTCATTAAAACCAGAGATCTACAATAATGGTTGTCTGACTGTCCATGGCAATTAACTGAAAAACTAGTTAAGACAAGTGAAACTCACTACACACTTGTCAAATTGGGCAAGTGATTATTTAAGTAGGAAATAATATGTTAAGCTTGATGAATATTAAATATTAGAAAGTAAAATCTGACTGTAGTTTTTGCTTTCTTTACAGAATTATCAATTCTTTTTTACTAGTGAAGTTCATAATTAAAATTAGTGGATGATATGTGTATATGAGAGTTAAAAGTTTTTTTCACTCAGACAAAGGCAAGTTAGATAAAAAGTTAAAGTCTATCACTGATCTGAACGCCCAGGACAAACTTGATAAAGAGATAATTCCAAATTAATGACAGCAAATATTTTTGTTAGTTACAGGGTGTAAAAAAGATGCTACCTATCACATTTGTGGCATTGCTCTGGGGCAGCTCTGACTCTTAAAATTGTTTTGCCAGAAATATTGCCAGCTGCCAGATTTTGTTGCCAGTTTGTAAAAAGTGGAGCCAGCTGTATACACAATTCAACTGTTATCAATAAAACGTTTTGGTGGGGGGGGGGGGGGGGGGGGGGGGGTACATGTTTCTCACTAATAAACAAATAGATTATCCATACAGTCATCATTTTCACATTGATATGCTTGACTGAGAGCTAGCAGGCTCTGACTGAATTTCATTTGTAGATGGGCTTTTTGGACTACACCAAAATGACAACAATTTATGCAAGTTTGAATGAGGTATTTCTAAAAATCTAACCCTCATTTTCCTATTTTAAAATTGGCCATGTTGATTTCACATATTTATTTAGAAAGATATAAAACTGTAATTCAATTTTATAATACACATCATTTAGCAGAGCTCTTCAACAAAACAATAAGTACTATAATCTTGATAAAATGTTTTCATTAAGCAGTTTCAAATTTGTCGTTACATACTAACCTCTAGTGTTTTTGTATGGTCATGCAATATTCAAAAACTTTTGTTAGACATTTAAAGTTAAATGCTCTTAACAATTTTGCAATAATAGGATGCATCAGAATTCACTTCCATAGCAATAGCTCTGATTTTCATCTACATAAGAAATCAATGTTGGATTTATTTTACGTGAATATTGGTCATTTTTATGTTGTGTAGTTTGAAGAAAAATTATTGCAAGTTTGAGTGAGTACAACAACATTTCATAATCATATTATTTATTAGTAATATATCGATTTTTCCAAGGCGGTATCTACTCTCATTTTTAAAATTGTAATCTTTTGCACTGATATATATATATATATATATATATATATATATATATATATATATATATATATAAACAAATTACCATTATTTTGGCTTCATTCTCAGTGCAACGATGAGCTCCGAGTATACGCCTAAATTTTGCAACCCTTCACCAGCAATGGTGAGGTCTCCATATGAGTGAAAAATTTCGAGAGGGACCTTAGATTTACTATCAATTGTAACCGGGAGGTAACACAATGGACCAGACCAGAATTCTAACCCAGGCCCCCTGGATATCTAGTCAGGTGTTCTACCAAATGAGCTAACTGGCCATCGGCGATCAAACACAGCTGACTGCTACACAATCAATTGGAACCTGGGTCATCAGATCCAATTTTAATGATCCGGTTTTTCTTAAAATGTTTATAATTTTTATTTGAAAAGCAATTATCATTAAAGAAATAATTATTTATGGCCAAGAACTGCCTAATCATCACACCCATCAAAAATGCCGCAAAAGGCCTGCTTGACACTGTCTTCCAAAGTTTTACCAACTTGCAATCGCCCAGATAATCCAAATTCTTGTGTATTTCAGCGCAAGATTTACAGCAAATACATATCAGACCGTTGTAAACATAATCACGACAGTTTCAGTTCGATTGGTGGAGTAATCTTACCAATGAAAAATAAAAACCCGGGGTTTCACCCCCCACCGGCCACCACCCCGATTTGCCCACCCCCATTTTACCAACATTTTTCATTTTATCAATTTTCTTTACTTGGTTTCTTTAATATCAGACTGAAGATAAAAACAAAAAAGACTAACTTGCTAATTGCAGAACCTATTCAAACATGTTTTCTTGAATCTGAAATTCGTCGTCTCACTGGTACAGTATTCTCTTTCTGGTGGAAAATAAATCGAAAGTACAATATTCAAATTTCCAACAACGTTTGACGAAACCAGAAACATTTGGTCAAATAGCTTTAAAGATAATTAATAAAACAATAAAACTGAACTTGTTATTACAACGTATAGTATTTACATATGTAGACTATATATATAGAGAGAGATACTTTTTTTTTTTTCTTTTACGACATTTACTTTGCCATAAACAGACGCCAGCTTCCGGATTGCGGAAAGACCACGAGCAGTCGAGGGAGAACACCAAATAACTACTAAAATGAATATCAGATGTGCAAGAGTTAGTATATTTATGTTAATTTAGTAGCCTTTAGTATATTCATTGCATATTATTCTGATCGGTAGTACAAGTAATTAGAAGTGACCTTCTCCCATAATATTGAGTCTAGGTTGTAATTAATATCGGCTTGTATCTTGTCTATGATTCGTCTGGATATTTGGACTAACGCCTTTTTTGTGTTTGAATAACTAAAGTCCCTAAAGCTACATGGACTGTAAATACTGTCGTATTAAGAAGCAGACAGTATGTTGACGGAGCTTCCGTTAGAGCACAGGAACCGGTAATTTGTCTGTGATAGTAACAGTAGGGCTTTATACCATGCCACCCCCTAATAAAAAACCACAACGAATGAAACGAGTTTTTACTCAAAAGTGTGATTCAAAATAGCTCTAAAATTTTACTTTTATCATTGCAGACCCTAAAAGTTCATTCTGATCTGTTAATTTCAAGATTTATTCCATTGATCCACCACAAAAGTAATCTACATCAATACACATAACCAGGAATATTCAAAGACGTTTATATTTGAATAATTGAACAAGCAATACAAAATCCCCTACTGGTGAAGTAATTCAGTCAAAAATAGGTCAAACATAACAAAAGTCAAACTTCATCTGTAGCTATCCAAGATGAAACTACATATTATATTTCAATTGAATATCTTCATTCAATGTGGAGAAAAGTGGGGGGGGGGGGGGGGGGGGAACTGATTCTTGCAATTCATCAAGGGGCATAATTCAGTCAAAAGTGGGTAAAACATAACGAAACTCAAAACATGATCTATAACTATCCAACGCAAGACCACATATCAAATTTCAATTGAATACCTTCATCCAATGTAGAGGAAAGTCTGGAAAACTGATTATGTCAATTCATCAAGGGGCATAATTCAGCCAAAAGTAGGTCAAGCAAAACAAACTCAAACTTGATGTATAACTATCCAAGACATAGCCATGCATAGAATTTCAGTTGAATATCTTCAACCAATGCGGAGAAAAAGTCTGGAAAACCTTGAGCATTAATCAAGGGCATAATTCAATCAAAAATAGATCAAATGTAACGAAACTCAAACTTGATCTGTAACTATGCAAGACAAAGCCATGTATAAAATTTCAGTTAATTCCAATTAAAAGCAATTAAATTTGAATTTTCAGCAAACAAAATTGTAATTTTTCACTCATTACATATTCAATTTCTTTATTATTAGCCAGAAGATCTTATGAATATGCAACATTGTAACCTGCTGTGTCTGCCTGAAAACTACCAGATGAAATATTACTTCTACCATGGTCTGTCTTGGCCCCAGGTACATTTAACATATTGAAATACCTAAAGATAACAAAATGATCTTTGACATATCCAGGCATGTTAAAAAAAATGGCAATACATCACATATTGTTTTGATTGTGATATACAAGTGTGTATTATTCTTAAGTGAATGATGATACCTTCATAATGATTATACCTCATAACATGATGTACTAAATAAAGAATCCCACTGGTACATTTCAGCTCTCGTATGTTGCAGAAGATGAAGAAGGACATATAGTAGGATATGTATTAGCTAAAATGTGAGTTTACAGTAAAAAGTACTCACAAAAATAAAGCTTTGTATACATCATACAATCCAACAATATGAAGGTTTTGAGACAAAGATGCCAAACATAGTCATGTTACTGTAAAGAGGGAAAATGGTGCTTTATTGTAATTGGAGATACGGTCCACATGTAGAGTTTTAATTTTTTGCTTGTATGTTGCAGGGAGGAAGATCCTGAGGATTCTGTTCCACATGGACATATCACATCATTGGTGAGAAAATCAATCTAAAATCTTTTTGTTATTTCTTCCATTTCCTGTGAGAGAAAAACAGGAGATTAGAATTCTGTTGTTTTAAATGTTAACTCTTTGGATGGTATATAATTTCAATCTGAATAACTGTGGTCATTGCTTGGAACTAGTCTGCTGTTAAGACCACATGCCTGGTGACATATAAATTGACATGCACACCAGAACACTCTAAAATGCTGTAGATTGGAAGTTTACAGACACTCATATTTTGTTTATTTACCTCTATCCAGGCAGTGAAGCGGTCTCACCGGCGACTCGGGCTGGCACAGAAGTTGATGGATCAAGCCTCAAGGGGAATGATTGAATGCTTTGATGCTCAGTATGTCTCACTTCATGTCAGGAAGAGTAACCGAGCTGCTCTACATCTCTACAAAAACACACTCAAGTTCTCGTAAGTTTTGATGTCAGGCACAGGCAGTAGGTGTACCTTGTACATAGATACATGGCAGGTATTCAGTCAAGAGTGTCACTGATTTGAGGTACAGAAAATATAACTAAAATCAGTTACAAATTGCGCTTGCAAGAGATGCTCTTCCTAGGAAATTCCAGTGAGCAATGAGTAAAATCATTAAAATGGCTAAAAATTGCAAAATTAAGCTCAAATTTTAATTCCTTGTGTAAAATAAATCTTAAAGTTAAAAAGGGTGTTTGGAATTGGGGCAAGGTTCATCTTGATTTTGTTTTAAGTATAACAGATTTTAGTTGTTTTTCTCTAAATTTCACTACTTTCAAACCTCTTGCACAAACAATTCTTATCTATGTGCAGATACGAAAATTTGATGATTTATTCTCTAAAGTCTCCGGAATTCAGAAAAATTATAACATCCCACATGAAAATTCTGTAAGCATTGTTAATTTCCAATTAAAAGTGAGTCACTGAGGGACATATTTCACTGATTTTATGTTTTAAAGTCAACAATGCTGTTTTTCTGTGAACAGTAGACTTCATCTTTGCAGACATAATAAAACTTGAATTGAGGTCATCCATGGGTATCCGACGATGAGTAGAATACATGATCAGATGTGGGTATCTGACGATGGAAGCTTTTGTCTGTCCACATAATCTTGTCTGCTTTTCTCCTCTGTAACAGTATCAGATTACATGGATTTGGTGGTGACAGATGACTCTCTTTTGCAACAGATTACAAGGATTTGATGGTGACATATGACAGATTACATGAATTTGATGGTGACATATTACTCTCCTTTGCAACAGATTACAAGGATTTGATGGTGACATATGACAGATTACATGACGACATATGACAGTTACATGGATTTGATGGCAATATATTATTCTGCTCTGTAACAGATTACATGGATTTGATGGTGACATTTGACTCTCCTCAGTAACAGATTACATGGATTTGACAATGGCACGTGATATGGTGTGACCTGTCGTTGTGCATGTGGGCTTCGAATCTTGATAATTTCAGAGGTCACTGCCACGCATACTGGTAGTTCTTTATTTCTAAGGTAAATCATACCCCTCTTATATTTCCATCCTTATATTTCAGAGTGAGTGAAGTGGAACCAAAATATTATGCAGATGGAGAAGATGCATATGCAATGAGGAGAAATCTAGGTGAATTTCGAGAAAAGGTCAGCTATCGTCCATCCTTTATTCTGTTCAATGCCGACTGGTTGTGAAAGTCATGTCATTTACCTCAGATTTTGTGTTCAATATTTACTGGCTGAAGTACAATTTTACATGGGCAGTCTTCATGAAAAATTGCTACCTCTATCATATGTATTGGACTAATAAAATGTGACCTAGTAAAGTTTTTCAAAATAATACAATATAATTTGTGACTGATTCGGTGTTTGTAGTAAATAAACAAAAAAAGGTGAACCCTAGCAGCCCAATAGAAACGTGAATCCTGAAAATCACTATAACTTCAGCTTATTTGCAGGATCATAAACATATAAATAGCAGATGATTTGGATTCATTATTCTATGTGGTGGATCAAAGTGAAGTCGGGAATGGATTTGACCACCACATGTAATATACACATCTTGTTACTGTAAATCACTCTTCATTCATGAGAACTCTATTTTCATGTAAATCCATGAGGTGCTTGAAAATATTGCATATGTTGCTAATATAAACAAATTGAACATTCACAAAAATTATGTCTCTGATAAATCTGACAAAGTGACATCTTGAAAGTAAAGTTTTGCAAAATGCATGTGGTTTACAGTAAATAAATGTAAAATTGAAGATCCAAAAAAGTACATTGTGACATTTACTGTGGACTTTATAAAGCAGTGCATTATGGAGAATTGTATAGATCTCTCTTGTAAGCCATGTGACCTTACTTGTACCATGGTCAGGTTAATATCATGTCTACAGACTCATTGCTCTGACTCATTGAGATTGGACAATGTATAGACAGGAATTTTTTTTTATGTTTGACAGCATTGTCCAAATTATTACTGAATGACAAAATCACTGGCAAGGTCTTAACTGCATGTGAATTTTTAAAAAGGGATCTATTTTCAAATAATTTTGTATATGGCTTGTACAGGGTAATTATTGTTGCCTGAATGTTTGGAATGTGCTTGCTATACATTGTCATCTTGTTTCATGGCATATTAATCTGAAACCATTTTCATGCACAAGGCTTAGAAAAATGAATGTTCTGATTCTGTCTAACGGTCAAGTTTTAAAATTTTTATTTTGCATTCATTATACTCAACTATAGCATGGTTTTGTATGAGTTACTTCTATTCATTTATAAGAAAATTGAAACAAATATTTTCTTATTTATTTATAGCTCTTACTTATTGTATAGATACTGTTGAACTTCAGTATCTTAAACACCGATATGTCAAAGTGATTCGGAAGTCCCAGTCACTTATTCTTTTATGCATTATACCCTAGATATCTTGAATAATCAGATATCTGGAAGTTTTTTCTTTGTCCCATCATGTTCAAGATAACAAGGTTTGATTGTAATCTATTTCCATTACTTGAAACTTTAGTTAATGATTTATTTCAGTCGTTTAAACGATGAGGCATATATTTATTATTGTAACTCAAAAAAATTTCCACTATTCTGTCGATGTTCAAAATCTAACTGTTTAATGCATTGAAAGTGAAACTCAAGTGAATTGAGCAATTTGGTAGCTTTCACACTGATGCTACATCAGCCTAGAATTAATAGATTTATTTTCCACAACTTAAGGAAATGTGGCACTGCTAAAAAAATGTTGTTTTCTTTACAGTATGGATTAAAAGCACAAGCAGAAGCAGGACCATCATCATGACAACAGTAACCTAGGAGATGCCATTAGTTTTTTTTTTCCATTTAAAATATTATTTTATTTGCTACCAGAGGAAGTGTAATGTGTGATACTGACATCAAATTTTCATGTGATGTCATCGATACAGTATATTCTGAACTTTTCATGGCAGTTACTGTGACATATAGACACATGTTGCAATTTTTTTTTTTTTTACATAAATTTTTTTTTTTTTTTTTTTTTTAAGACTTGGCTTAAAATCCTTGTGAATTATTGAATTATGCATTTAAGATCCATAATGAAATAAAATATAATGCTATAAAAATGTTTATTTTGATTGCAAGTATGTTTCAAGCTTGGCTGCATTCTACTATTTCAAATAATTTAAAAGGATGCTTTGTGACAACTTGAGGTAAGAAAAATAGGATTTGATTTATCATTGTTTAAAGACATCAGAATGTTTTTGGAAGTAAATAATAGACAAATTATTGACAGTTTTTAGGTCAATATGATGCTTCAGTTACCTGAAAAACACAATAATCACCAATCCTGGAAAGCAAGGTGTCTGAACATTGTATTTTGAGGGTAGCTAAAGCATTGTTTTTACCCAGAAAATGTCAATAATTGATTTATTAGACCTATATGACTGAATGATTCAAAACATTGAAACTGGCTGGTAGACCTATGAAATGATAATCTGGTTGGTCATCTTTGTTTAAAGCTTGACACAAGACCTAGTCGAATGTGATCAGAGATTCAGAAGGAAGTTTTTGTTTATTATATGATTAAATAGTGTCAATATTGAATTCCGCTACTGGAAGAAATTGATTGGTCATCTTTAGATTTGAACTTGCGGAAGGTCGTTGGTCTCTTCCCAGGTACATTGCATCTGGGTTCTCTCCTCCACCAACAAAATCTGGACGCCACCAGATAACTGAAAAATTGTTGAATGTGGCGGAAAGCAATAAATAAACAATCAATCAATCTTTAGATTTGGTCAGTATTGTTGAGTTTAATGATATCGGGTTACTCCAGTTTTTGGTGGAAAGCATTCCTTTTTTTTAAAACAATTATTGCAAGATAGTCAAAAGTGAGACACAAGTTTTCATGGAGTGACCAAAAAAAATAATCATAACTATTTTGAAATTCCCTATATGGTTTTGGTCTGTTGTTGGAGAAGTCAAATGTATTCACCTCGAAGGCACGTGCGGGTGAATGTAAAAGTTTATTTTTCTGAGGTTGAGAATCTCGGCTAATCAGAAAGCATGGAATAATTGGATTGTATAATGTTTTTATTTATTACTTCTCTTTATCAGAGTTGTAAAAAAAAAATTGAATATATTTCTGTAAACTGCTTGGCTAAGATTAGCCTGTCGTATATCAATTTGACGCACTGTACAGAATAATGTCATTCAGTCAAGGGTCTAAAGATTCCACTGCAAAGCTACATGTACTTTGTACTGTATACAACAGAAGCCGGTAGGTGCCAAGCAGAGATACAATGTTATATTTAACCCACTTAATTTATATGTTGGCTGCCTTCCACTTAATTTATCAGGTGGTTGCCACTTAATTTATATGGCTGCCAATTTAAAAAATATATATATATATACAATTATAGTCTTCTAATGAGGTCAGTATATGTTTTTATCAACCTATTGAGAGTATATAGACCGAGGACGAAGTCCAGGGTCGATGTACTCTCATCATGTCAATAAAAAACATGTATTGACTGATATCAGAAGGCTATAATCGATTTCTTATTATTTATTATTGTATTGGCATTATTATTAACTTAACACTTAACAACATAAGGTTTTAACAGTAAATAATATTTATTGATTTGAACTTGATGTTGGAACTATAACACCAAAAAATGGAGAGAAAAAAATCACTTGATGTGTGCATAAAGCTTATTCACTGTCTTAAAATTGGCATTATTGTATAATTAATGGAAATATTTGAACAGTTATGAATACAGGCATTGGAAATTAATTCAATGTTTTCCTAAAATAGATTATTACAGGCCGTACTATACTAAAATTAGAAAGTTAATAAACCCTATTCTACAAAAAAACTACCTTGCAGACAGGAGGGAATTTATTTTTAGTAGATAGGATTGATTAACTTTCTATCTTTAGTATAGTAAAGTCTGTAATAATCTATTTTAGGTAATATTTATTTCATAAGTGCTTAATGGGACCTCCGTGGCCAAGTGGTTAAAGCATTGTGCTCAAAATCACAAGGCGGGTTCGAATCCTGCTCGATGTATGTGAGAAAGTTTGCCAGTTTACTTTCGGAAGGTCGGTAGTCTTCCCGGATACATTGTATCTGGGTTCTCTCCTCCACCTACAAAAACTGGACGCCACCAGGTAACTGAAAAATTGTTGAGTGTGGCTGAATACAAACAAACATAAATGCTTAATAATAGAATCACATGACAACAATTGACCAATCGTAGGCATATATATAAACAATTGAATTAATACGTGCATCAAACCAATTATTGCTCTCATCATTTGAATTAATGCACTCTTCAATTCAGTTATTGCTCTCATTAATTGAATTAAAGGTCGCGGTAGCTCAGTGGTTAGAGCGTTCGCTTCGTAACCGGGAGGTCGTGAGTTCGAGCCCCGCTCGTGCCATGGCCGCGTCAAACCGAAGACGAAAAATGGGTAGTGATTGCTCCTTCGCCAAACTCTCGGCATTTGGAAGTGAGAATCACGGGTCTTTCGGATATGACCTTAAAAAACGGAGGTCCCGTGTCACGGTAGGCGTTGGCACGTTAAAGAACCCTCACTGCTACGGCCCTGAGCGCTAAGCATAGGTCTAAATTTGTGGTACTTCACCTACAGCTGATGACGTCTCAATATGAGTGAAAAATTCTCGACGGGACGTAAAACAAACAAAACATTAATTGAATTAATGCTTGCATTGAATTGATGAGATTTGATGTGAACATCAATTCAATTGATGCTTTCATCAGTTGAATTGATGCGCGCATTAACTATTGCACTTATCATTCAATTGATGAGAGCGTCAATGTTTTGGAAACATTGCTCGGAGAGTAATAATTCAATTATTACGTGCATTAATTAAATTATTGCTCTCTTCAATTGATTTGTAGCGCGCATCAATTCCATTTTCGATATCATCTATTCACTTAAAGAGAGCAACAATTCAATTATAGCGCGCATCAATTTAGCAGAATATTTAATGCTATCATCAATTCAATTAATGAGCGCAATGATTCAGAATTGAGGATATCAATAATTATTTAAAGAGATCTTTAATTGAATTATTGCGTGCATTAAATGAATTGATGATATCTTTAACTAGTTAAAGATATCTTCAATTATGTGAGTTTATATTATTTTGGCGCTCCATAAGTACGCAGACATGTAACATCGTCAATTTGCTAACGATAGAATATGTATAAAAAAGCCAACACTTAAAAAGGGACAAGACAAGGATGTACAAATGTAATAGGTATTGGAGAAAGTTACTAGTTTACCTTAATAAACTAAGAAATTAACTTCACCACTTCTACAAAAGTTTGGAAATATTAACGAGAAAATAAGTCGATCTAATTAAAATTACTTGTTTTCAATCCGCTACCAAAGCGGAATCAAAACAACTAATTTTAATTGTAAGTCATTTATTATTATTGTTTAGAACATATCAGTAATGTTTATGCAAACCTATGTTTATGATAGCCCCCAACGTCTTCGATACTGTTTGAAGGCAGGTCTTCTATGCAAATTGCACAATTTAGGCGTAACTGACCAGCTCTGGTTTATTTTAATTCTAGAATTCAATGACGAAGCTATTGCTGATAAACCAAACATAGTCAATATGGTTTTATAAAATCCCAAAATTACATGCAAGTGTAGAAAATTTACACAATTTGTAGTATAATATGAATATCACAAATCCAACTGAGTTTACCTGACTAGTTTCTGTAATTCTTCTTGGGCATAATTGTATTATTAATTATTCTTTTTCATACTTTACAGTAAAACTATGTCCTTCTGAACAGTGCTTCATTTTTGGAATATTTTATGAAAATAAATAGTAACGGCAGACTTACAGCTCAGCCTTATGACAAACCTTCAGTTTCCACCGTCAACTTCCTATATTTATATGTTTATAACAATTTTCCATTTTCACCTGCATATGCTGTTTATGTCTTTCAACTGATTCGATAATTTTGACATTTTCTGCGCATGACTAATTTTCAAATCGAGGCAGTTTTCGGACAAATAAGTTGATGTTACAGAGGTTTGAAAAGTCTGATTGAAGTTGGCATTTTGTAAATCCTATGAACGCTATACAGGGGTTTCAACAGTCTCGATTGAAGTTAGCATTTTGCGAATCTAATGGTCGCTATGATATCGATCTTATTTGTAAAATACAACCCATCGTTAGGTCGGATGCTGTTTCATACCAATTGTTAGGACTTTCTTCGCTGACTGATTTTGACTGCGGATTACTCCATTTACCTGATCAAGATAGAGGGCTCACGGCGGATGTGACCGGTTGATAAAGAATGCTTACTCCTCCTGGACACCTGATCCCACCTCTGATGTGTCCAAGGATAGATCGTGTTTGTTCTCTTAATTTTGTATTTTTATAGGATTTATAAGGGGCCTCCGTGGCCGAGTGGTTAGAGCATCACGCTCAAAATCACAAGGCCTCTCACCTCTAGTCGGCGAGGATTCGAATCTCCCTCGCGCCAATATATGTGAGAAAGTTTGCCAGTTTACTTTCGGAAGGTCGGTGGTCTCTTCCCCAGGTACATTGTATCTGGGTTCTCTCCTCCACCAATAAAAACTGGACGCCACCAGATAAGTGAAAAATTGTTAAGTGTGGCGGAAAGCAATAATCAAGCATCAAGGATTTATATGATTGATCATTGTACGTTATCTTCATTTTTTCATGGGGGCCTCCGTGGCCGAGTGGTCAGAGCATCGGGCTCAAAATCACAAAGCCTCTCACCTCTGTCGGCGCGTGTTCGAATCTCGGCCGCGGCGTTATGTGAGCAAGTTTGCCAGTTTACTTGCGGAAGGTCGGTGGTCTCTTCTCCTCCACCAACAAAAACTGGACGCCACCAGATAACTGAAAAATTGTTGAGTGTGGCGGAAAGCAATAAATAATCAATCAATCAATAATCATTTTTTCATGACTCGTATTTTTTAGGTGACATAATTTTAGGTGACAATTTCACCATATATAAAGTTTATATATGTGCACGAAAGGTAATTTGCACTATATTTGCATTAACTTCCAGTGTCCATGCATAGGTGTATTTATTTCAATGTATACTATGTCTCTTTAATATTTCCTCAAAAGATGGTTCGTAAAGACGAAAAGGCATTTTTAAAAAGTTATATCCTTGTTCTTCATCAGACCAGAAAAATACTGCTAGTTGTAGGAAAGGTAGGCACTCCTCATACTGGAACCCCATCTTAATCCATTAACCTTATTTCATCTTTACAAATCTGTCATCCTGTCTTTCACGTCCATGAACTGTGGATTAATTTGTCAGCAACAGATTCTCAACGCCTTCATGTCTTTCAACATTCCATATGTAAGTCCGTAGAGAATTTTCCACGTCAAACGACATCCAGTATCTCTTCCATGTCAAATGATCGCGAGGTCCAATATCTGTGATTTGAAGCCTCTCCCACGTCAAACGAGATCCAATATCTGTGATTTGAAGCCTCTCCCACGTCAAACGAGGTCCAATATCTGCGAAAGCCTCTCCCACGTCAAACGATAATAATAATAATGTATTATTTTACGTCCCACTCGAGAATCTTTCACTCATATGGAGACGTCGCCATTGCCGGTGAAGGGACTTTGAGCAGGGAGGGATCTTTATCGTGCCACACTTGCTGTGACACGGGACCTCGGTTTTTTTCGGTTTCATCCGAAGGACCGCCTCATTTAGTAGCCTCTTACGACAAGCAAGGGGTACTGAGGACCTATTCTTACCTGGACCCTCACGGGACTCCACTTCAAACGACATCCAATATCTGTGAAAGACTTGCACGTCAAACGGGAACCAATATCTGTGAAAGCCTCTTTAATGTCTTCCCAATTAGTGCTGAAATAGACGCGAGTAACTTACAGTTCTTTGGACGATAGAGTCGAATGAACTTTGACATCTTGCCAAAGAAAATATTTTTATTTTGGTTATTTGTAAATCTAGGCAACTGCCAACGAGGACCTCGACTTAACTGTGTGCAAATGACCTTGTTGAATTCTTGTACGGTGGGTAGTCGACAGCTTTTTCCCTTCCAAATCATCTTGGAGGAACATTGTGAGATCCACAGCCAAAAGAAAAGACAAGGCTCTTAGACATTGTCGTATGGTGATTGACATAGATTTCTCAAGATTCCCTGTAGTGTTCAGTAAGAACGATCTATCTTCCTTTTGGGGAACACCAACAAATCTGCTATGGTATCCGCTTGTGCACTTCTCTCAGATCGTCCGCAAAGATTCAGGGGACATCTGTCTCCTCTGTGGTGCAACATTCCGTGACCTTTTTAATCTATTTCGACTCCCGCAACATTGGTGGAGCACCATTACTTGTACAGCTAGCGGCTTCTGCATCGAACTGTCCGCTGAACTGTAGTGTATGTGCTCTTAACAGACTTAACTTCTTAAAACGTAATTTGTAAGTCCCCTCAACAAAAATCAAAGAAAGAGAATATCAATCACTAGTAAGACCGAAATTAGAATACACTTGTTGCACATGGAATCCTCACATCAAATCACAGATAAACCAAATTGAAATGGTTCAACGTAGGGCTGCTAGATACACAACAAATCGCTTCCACAACAAAAGTTCAGTAAATGACATGATGACAAACCTAAATTGGCCCACCCTTCAACAACGTCGTCTACGGACCCGTCTTACCTTTTCCTACAAAATTATTCATAACATCGTTGCTATCTATCCATCTAATCTTCTTATCCCGCAAGACACACGAACTCGTCATCCCAACCGGCTTCAAACGCATCCATGCTTACAAAGACACCTATAAATACTCTTTTTTCCCCAAACACCATCACTCAATGGAACAGGCTTCCTCCAAAAATCACAATCAGTCAGTACATTCAAAGAACATGCAAGTATGCCTGTTCTTCAATCCATATTCTTTTAATTCCAATGTGCTATGTAAAATCCCGTGGGGATCCGGGTTGTTAGAATAGATCCCCAGTACCCTTTGCTTGTCGTAAGAGGCGACTAAATGGGGCGCTCCTTCGGATGAGACCGCAAAAACCGAGGTCCCGTGTCACTGCAGGTGTGGCACGTAAAAGATCCCCCCCTGCTCAAGGGTCATAAGCGCCGAGCATAGGCCTAAATTTGCAGCCCTTCACCGGCAATGGTGACGTCTCCATATGAGTGAAAGATTCTCGAGCGGGACGTTAAACAATATTTAATCAATCAATTAACACTATGTAAATAGTTTTAAAAACTCTTTCCTTCTACGTAACCGTGAGGTCGTGAGTTCGAGCCCCGCTCGCGCCATGGCCGCGTCAAACCTAAGACGAAAAATAGGTTGTGATTGCTCCTTCGCCAAACACTCGGCCTTTAGAAGTGAGAATCACGGGTCTTTCGGATATGACCTTAAAAAACGGAGGTCCCGTGTCACGGTAGGCGTTGGCACGTTAAAGAACCCTCACTGCTACGGCCCTGAGCGCTAAGCATAGGTCTAAATTTGTGGTACTTCACCTACAGCTGGTGACGTCTCAATATGAGTGAAAAATTCTCGACGGGACGTAAAACAAACAAACAAACTCTTTCCTTCTTCTAAGCATTTGATGTTGAATTTTGTTTTTCGTTTTGTTCTCAAATTTTCTGTTTGCTTGATACTTCCCTTCCTTTTGTATTTCAGTTGTTCATCTATCCATGTTGCGCAGCACAAGGCACATAATAGTCAATTTTGACAGGGTGTCTCTACCGATAAGAAGAAAGAAGAAATAATATCCTAATAAGTCGCTCTCCAAGCACCTATTAAGATGGATACTTAAGATGATGAAGTTTACAAAGTTAGAATTATACTAACAACTCAGAACTACGGCACCCCGTGGGGATCACGGTTGTTAGAATAGATCCTCAGTACCCCTTGCTTGTCGTAAGAGGCGACTACATGGGGCGCTCCTTCGGATGAGACCGCAAAAACCAAGGTCCCGTGTCCCTGCTCAAAGGTCCTTAGCGCCGAGCATAGGCCTAAATTTGCAGTCCTTCACCGGCAATGGTGACGTCTCCATATGAGTGAAAGATTCTCGAGCGAGATGTTAAACAATAACTAATCAGAACTACGGGATGCTTGGCCATTACTACTGTGCACTGCCATGCATCAACATATGCCAGTAAGGTGGGGTGGGGTGATTTCCAGCTCATCTTCTCTAAAACTTGTACGACTGACGTTATGGTACATTATCTTATACAATTTGTACATTGTGCATTGATAAACATTTTTTGTACGGTTCAATAAACTTCTCAGTGTAACGAGGAAATAAAGAACGAATGAATGAGCCAGATGCACCAAAGTATGACTAATCGGTGGTAATATCAAATCAGGGTCAAGGACGTGTATTATCGATTGGATCAACGGTGTAAATAAACACAAGCTGTGTGGACAAAAGACGCCTCAGTTTCCGTGTGCCGTTGATAAAAATATAAAGTTCTATGTAGTACAACGTTTTAGAAAATGTGCGAAGATTTAGTCATAGTATAAATCTTTACGTGTAATTATCAATAATTTAGAGTCGTTCAAAGTTGTTGAAGAATTTAGTGCTTTTCAAACGCAACCAAAAACAAACAAAGCAAACAATCAAACAAATGAAAAAATACCCCCCGCCAAAAAAAAAATAAAAAAATAAAAAGCAACTCAACACCCCTTCCAAAATCAAAAAACTTAAATATCAATTTAAAAAACATTTAATAAAAAAAAAAAAAACCAATTTAAAAAAACACCACCAAACAAACAAATTTTTATATAAATTGACCCGTACATGGATTCATCCAACAGATTTATAAAAAAAAACCAAAAAAAAAACAAACAAAAAAAAAAAACCAATTGTGGACTGATCCTGTTAAGATTTTTTTTCAAAAAGGATTGTAGATGATTTTTTCAATCTTGAATTTCCTTTACATCTGGAGGATGAGTCACAATACATCAGACACAGACTACCCCGAGACAAGGAAGTTTGGTGTCAAAAGGTGAAAGGTCAAGGTGTCCAGTATAAGGAAATTTACGGATTATGTAAAACCTGATAAGACGTATAATAGTGTCGGGCTGGTACCGTCCAGTTTCCAAACAGAAAGGGGAAAAATACTAAATTTAAATGGAATTCCTAGCATTTTTCTCAATTCCTAACACTTTTTTTTTAAAGTTCCGAATTCTGAGATTTCATGCTCAGGGGAAAAAAATAAATAAAAAAATAAACAAGTAAATAGATAAAAAAAATAAATTAGAAGAAGAAAGCTATCAACATAAGACTTTCTTTTTCATAAAATACATTGGCAAATGTCTCTTTCATCAAAAAGATATTTGCAAAAAGTAGAATAAAATAAAATAAATTTAAAAAGGTATATTAATTACTTGTTTCACGCAGTGCATCAATGATGTTAATTTTATGCCCAGAAATTCCGTAGTTCAGTGAGAAATACATCGGAATGGTTGATGTTTGAAATTGTCCGTTAGTCATTGACATAACTGATAAATCTACGTAATACCGCGTGACAAATCTACTCGTGGTGTCCCTTTAGGGCTCAAAAAACCAGACACCATCTGATGAAGACTGCCATTTATAGATTTGATAAAAACTAACATTGCCAGGGGTAGTTCTCACACAACAGGAACAAAAAATATTGAAAAAAAAATATCTTGGTAACAAATAAATGTAATAAAAATCTAAATCAACAAATTTCAATAGCCATGCATGATCCCCCCCCCCCCCCCCCCCCCCCAATGTAATCGGTAGGATTGACATTTTGACATGAATGTTTTATATAACGTGAATTGCCAAATAAATCGTAACATGTTTTAAAGATTGTAGAACTATGAATAATTTGAGTCTAATTTGCCTCCTAAAATGACCGTCAATTATTTGAAATCATTAAAGTTCACTTCTCTTGATGAAGAGCATTGCTGGTAGTCCCAAGATATGACGTAACAAACGAGGAAAAGTGCACTATTTGAGCAACTTCATGAAATGTCTAAACGGTCATTACAAATTCCTAATTTGTGATTTTTAGATTTTATCCTATTATGATATTCTTATCTGTATTATTTGTAGCTTGGTTGTCAAAAATCAGTTTCTTTTTCCTTTTCTTTCTGTTTTTCAAAATAGCGAGGTACCCTTGTCAGTAGTTATGTAACTGCCACAACAACAGGTTTGAATTTGAATAGTCCTTTTTGTAAACGACACATCTCTTTTTTGAAGTGTGTAAACCTTTATGGCATCCATGACAAATTAGCCATGTTTGTCTAAAGAAAATACATTGTGCACTGTGTAACTCCACCCTCTCTAGTAGAGTACTTGTACATGTATTGCACGTGTAGTGTGCGTGAGTTAAAGGTCTACTGACGATAAAATAAAGGTTTGTCATGAAACAAAAACTCGCTGCGCGATGAGACAGTTACCTGTTAAACATTCCAACAGATAACTTCCTTATTTGAAGTGACCGGCATTTATGTATAATAATTTAAGTTGATTACTCGAAAAACGAAAATAATGAAAAAGTTGGTAGTAACAAGCAAAGAAAAAAAGATTCGAAAATAAGCACGACTCCCTCCCCCTCCCGAAAAAACGAGAGAGGGTGGTAGTGGAATTAAAAACACCATTCTAAATTAGTGACCTTTCACATCTTTTCTGTTTTGCACATAAGAGAATATCATATCATACAAATAATTGTTTTTACCTACGAGATTTGTTTTTAAAGATATATTTGTCAGTTGGTTGTGCAAAAAACTTTTTTCTAACTTGTTCTCTTATTATGCATAAAACCTTGAAAGCTTCCTATCTATGTTAAAACTTTATGCACAATAATGTTACAACTTTAATTATAGAGCTTATAGCTATAATTTCATTATGATATTTACAAAGAATAAAATCATATTGAAATTTTGAACAAATAACAAATAAATGGAGTTGAAATGTTCTTTGGACCGAAGCAGCTTAGGGACGAATCGTTCCCGTGCCGAAACAGCCTACAACATCCGTGTTCCGAATTTGTGTCACGTATTTCGAATTTTGGGTAAGTAAGGTCTAAAATTTAAAAGTGGTTATGTTAAAATAAGTTTTAGAAGCAAAAGATAAATCTCAGACGTAAGGAAAGAGCGGAGTGGTTGACACTGTCAGTCCGAGAGGCATGCAGTATATTTCATTGTTTGGACTGAACAAAATTTCCAAAATGTCTGACACGTGAGAATATCTGATAACATGTTCTCCAATAGTATATTACACCAGTATCAGCATTTGCCGATTGCAAAAAGTTCTAAATATTTAAAATTGGATAATTCATATTAAAATTATAAGCGTCCTTTCGTTGAAGCGTTGTGGACACTGGTGTATATGAATAAAATAATTGTGCCTCCTCGAACCAAAAGCAGGGACAATAAATCGGATTTTCTCTCCGCCTCGAGCATTTTGAAACACCTGCTAAAGCATTTAGATGATTTTGATTGTACATGTGCAGTTGTACAATGTTGACAAAAGTATGGGACGAAGAAACGGCATGGCATCAATAGATTTCGTGATGTGCGCGAAAAACCTTTAAGGTGGGTGTCACTAAAATACGGAAAGGGAAATGGAATGGAACGGAAAAACCAAAATGATAATATATGTATACTTGTGTGTTAGTTTTATTTTCTTTTCTTTGAAATTTAGTGTAAGACCACAATTTGATGCAAAAAAGTAGATTATCATATATCCTTTGACCATTTATATTAAATTTTCACTGTATTATTATATATAAAATCACCTTTATGATTTCTGGTATTCCTTTGTTATTATGTTTTGTTTTGTTATATCATTATGCATTTGTATGTTCAACTTATTAACACTTTTACTTAAATTTATTATTTAATTTAGTGATTTTCTTATAAATTCCTGTTTATTAAGAAATGTACCAGTTATGGTATTTAAATAATGAAATAATCGAGCATCTTGTGTTTTGTACTATTCAAAATACTGATTCAAAATCAATACAGACAAGACAAGCAAATCTGGAATATTATGTGATTTTAATGATCAGTGATAAACAATATAAATAACAACTGATAAAAAGATTGATATTGCATCTACTATTGTTTTCATATTTGTAAGCAAGGTGTAAACCATAACTAGATGCAAAAATGCATTTAAAAAAAAGATGCGAGGATCACTTTTAATTGTATAACGTGCAGCTCAGTTGAGGTTGTCTACATTGTCACCATAGCTGAAAAATGTAGGAAAGTTGAAGGATGTCTCTTTAAAATCAATAGACGTATCATATACAACTATATGACATAATTTGAAGATAACCATAATATATATTGATCATGACAACTGCACCAAAACTCTGGAATGCCCTACCAAACACACAAAGAAACTCTGCATCTCTGCCCGTGTTTAAGAGAGCCCTAAAAGCTCACTTGTTCCTAAAATTTTATTCAGACTGATTTTACTACATGTAATATCTAACACTGTGTTTAACAATTTTAAACTGTTTTAGATTATAGTGTAATTTATGGACTCATTTAATCTTCTTATATTTAAAAAAAAAAAAATGTTTTATATGTTTGGTATTTTATTTATACGATATGGCATTTTATTATGATATAAAGTACTTTTGAATGTATTTTATACATGAAAAAAGTGCTCAAGAAATTTGTTACATAATAATAATAATAATATATTACAGTCAACAAATACTTATTGCTCTTCATTCTTGTTTCTTGCATTCCCATGTAAAACTTTGATCCACTATTGTGGCCCCTCCCTACTTCTGGAAGCCTCAATTTGAACAAACTTGAACTTTGCCACCTGGGGATACTTGCATATTTAATCAATGTGAGTATTTGTGACAGTTCACTTCTAAAGTTATGACAGTCATATTCTGGTATGAACAGAGGCAGATCGAAGGGTTTATGTTGTTTAAACATTGGGTTTATACCACAGTCAAAATTTTAACAGATTATCAGATAGTTTACATGCACACACACATATATATATATATATATATATATATATATATATATATATATATATACATTGTCTTGGGTTGACAGCAAAAATGGGGGGTAGTGTTAACCGAAATGCACATTTATTTTATTTAGGCATAATTGAAAACTTCAGCTGACTTGTCAAAATCAACAATTTAAAAAAGCTTAAAAATGCAAGTAATATATTACCTTGTGCTGTATTTGAATCAGCAACACTTTTCATTTACAGAACGTCTTTGAATTTCTTAGTTTACAAAGGATGTGCACTTCAGATATTGAAATTTGTAGCTGACCCTTTTACTAGGTTACACAAGGTACTGTCATGTTATATGCTGATTACATGACCATTGTATGTGTGGTACACAACATGGGAACTACATGAATAATTTTTTTTAACCAAAATGTATAATAGTATATTATAGCATTCAAGACTTAAAATGTAGATATTTTTGCTAGTGGCAGTCTTGACTGTTTCACACAAAACTACATGTATCCTCACATGCACATACAAATTTTTGCTTTTTAAACATACTTTTCAAGATGTCAAAAATGACATTCGACATGACAAAATATAGAACAAAAATGTAAGGTGTTCAAAAATAGGATATAGGATGACGAAAAGTCTCCAACTTGAAGACAAAGTAGCTTTGATATCCAATTAACTTTTTGGGAAACCAAAGGTCATAGACATAAATTTGTGCAAAGCAGGAACATAGATCTCCTGATGAAAACACTGCCATAGGTAACAAAAATATCAGTTGCTCAGAAAGGAAGGCTATATTGAATCCACAGCATCACAATTAGGTAGGCCTAGTTCTGAAACACAGGCATATGTTTTGTTTAAAAATCTCAAACAGTTTAACTTTCGGTAAACCTTGCTGTATGCATTCCATCTTAAGTGCGAAAATGTTGCATCCCTCATCTGCATGAGATTGAGACTACACAACAGCAGTGAAGAACCTGGTTTCTTGTGTTCATTGTCATGGTTTACGTTGGGTGGTTAAAGCCATATTCTAAACAAGGCCTATTCACCTCTAATGCATTAACATGTTCAAAATATCACTGGTGTATGAACACAATAAAGTAGGGTGGTACATGATCAAATCTACTGAGAAGACTTGGCCTAAACAGAATTAGATCATGTGACTGCACCAAATCATATCCCAGTTAAGTTTTTGAAATTTTCATTTCTAAAGTAAGATGTAAATTGGATAGCCAATAAGTTGTTTTGTGTGCATTTTTCCCCCACACTTGAAACTTGACCTTTCAGCACTGGTCTACATTTTTACAATTACTCCCCTTGTACTGGAAGTTGAGAGCCCTAAGCTCACATTTTTACAAAGTTCTAACAAGTTATTTTCATTGTAAAACCAATTTCAGTTTTTGCAGTTTTATAGAAAACTCATTATGTACCCTTTCTCAAACTGTATGTTAACATAAGGTCAGGGAGGGAGGGTGGATGTTAAAGCAGATGTATGGACACTAACTCAACCACGTGTGCCATATATGTAAATGTGTACTTCTAAGAAATTACAGTGCAGGCCTAGGCTGCAACTAAGCTGATCAAAAGGAAATTCAAAATAGTAGAATCGCATGTGAAAAAATAAATAACACCAGAGATACTGATTTTGTTTGATTAACACATTATCAGTTGATTAACACCTAACATATACATCTAGCTCGATAGACTATGTGCCCACCTGTATTTCCAGGAATTTATCAAGGTACTTTTTAGTCCCCTACCGCTTTGCTGAAGGGAACTATTAGTTTACACTCGTATGTGCGTTTGTCTGCTTGAGGTTTTCCTGACTTTTTTCTACACTGGTTGAAGATATACAAATGAAATTTTATACATGGCTTTGTCTTAAATAGTTTGAGATCATGTTTGAGTTTTGTTATGCTTGACCTACTTTTGATTGAATTGTCCTACTGGTCTGGGACTTTGTATTGCCTGCAAAACACTCAGAATGCTCGTTACTAATTTTGAATATCTGATATACTGGAGAGGAAGCACCCCCCTTTTTATTGTCACATGATTCTCTCAGTCACAATTTGATGAGACTGCAAAAACCGAGGCCCCGTGTCACGTTAAAGATCCCTCCCTGCTCAAAGGCCAGAAGTGCCGAGCATAGGCCTAAATTTTGCAGCCCTTCACTGGCAATGGTGATGTCTCCATATGAGTGAAAAATTCTTGAGCGGGACGTTAAACAATACATAATCAATCAATCGAAGTTCCTGCAATAAATTCTGTGGTACAAGTGAAAGAAATATATAAAGTCATAGTAATGTAAAGCATAGGCATATTTACCTGAAAAATGTTGGGGGATGTCATAATTATTCTTACTGTTAATGCACATTAGGAGCAATTCCAAGATCAGAATATCATTTCAATAGTACAAACACTGCTTGTATTAGCTCAGTGGTTAGAGTATTTGCTTCGTAACTGGAAGGTTGTGAGTTTGAGCCCTGCTCGTGCCATGCTCAGTGGTTAGAGTGTTTGCTTCGTAACTGGGAGGTTGTGAGTTTGAGTCCTGCTCGTGCCATGCTCAGTGGTTAGAGTGTTTGCTTCGTAACTGGGAGGTTGTGAGTTTGAGCCCTGCTTGTGCCATGGCCATCTCAAACCTAAGACGTAGAAGTAGGTAGTGATTGCTCCTTCACCAAGCACTCAACATTTAGAAGTGAGAATCACGGGTCTTTCAGATATGACCTTAAAAATGGAGGTCCCGTGTCACAGATGGCATTGGCATGTTAAAGAATCCTCACTGCTACAGCCCAGAGTGCTAAGCATAGGTCCAAATTTGTGATACTTCACCTACAACTGGTGACATCTCAATATGAGTGGAAAATACTCGACGGGGCGTAAAACAAACAAACAATCAATAGTACAAACTGTGTATTGAAAATGAAGACTTGCATAATATCAAAGATTGATAATATCAAAGAGAAATGATCATTTGGAAAGTAGATTTATACATATACAACTAAATACTACATGGTGGTAGTAGATAATGACAAAATATGATTATGACATTATGACTACAGAAATGTACATCATGATGGACTTTTTCATATCATATATTGTGAAATGCAATTTAGGTACATTTCTGTACAGCACTGATTTTTTTCTTGGGAAGCCTTAAAGCAATATAAGCTGTCAAAATTGTTATTTTGGGGTCCTAAAATTTAATCGAAAATTTTGTAAACATCTACCTTCTAATACCTGATTTTATCGATTAAACTTCTGACATGTTGTATTTTTTGCATTAAATGCAAAAATGTTCGACAGTTGAAATTGGGTCTTCCCGTACCTTAATTTTCCCGATATTATTTCCGTATGCAATGACCTAAAGTTGAACTCATTCGGCAAAATCAAATGCACAAGCGCAATATTTCCGGTAAGCACGAAAGATGTCTGACACGAAAGGTTCAAAGCGAGGGAGAAAGCCGACTTTGGAATTTTGCGTAATGTTTCGAGCGATCCCTTAAAACTATCATAACTAAAAAACATACTATCATAACTTAAAAACATATAACATCGTTAACAATGCCAAAATAATGATGGTAACTAGAATTTTATCTCGCCTCGCCGTCCATATTTTAATGACCCGGATACAACCCGATCAGCATCAGAATCATTCGTGTCAACATCGGTTATCTTCGGGATTGTCGCCGACGATTAATCAGCTGCCATTGTTAGGGTCAATCGGAATGTCGAGGAATATATTTTTCATCACGAAAAGGTGTGTAAACGATGCATAAGAGAGGAAATTCGATGCAGTTCTTTTTTTCAATCATATCAACGTTCATTTAACCTCTTTTAATGCCACTATAAAAAATTGCAATTTTGGCAGCTTATATTGCTTTAATTATTAAGCTATGTTGGAATCTCTTGATATCGACGAATAGGCCTAAAGTGTCACTTCTCCAGCATGTGTATTTTATACACGCAAACATTGCAAACAGTTCTTAAAGATTTATTTATTTGGACAGTTCAGATAGTGGTATACAAATTTTATTTTTTTCCCTTGAGCCAGTCAGAACAAACTTTTTCTTATAACTTAATTTTTTTTTCTAATTTTTCTGTTATTATTTCTATCCCATCTCTTTTCAACACCAGCCCCAGTGCAAATTTATACCAACTCTACTCATGTTTAATCAAGTACAAAAGTCACTTAAATATGCTGATATTCATATGTGTAATTAATTATATTTGACAACATATTGCTATAATTTTGAATTTTATTTGGTTGTCTGTTCCATTTTCCATTCCATGATTTAGCAACACCCCTTTGTCAAGTCAAAATGTAACAATTTTTTACTCTTCGTTCCCAGTTGAAGCTCATTATTCGATCAAGAAACACCATGGTTCAATGCATAATTGTCCTGATATTCAAAGTATTTTGATAATTGAATACACATCTGATATTTAAATAATACCACACAAATAATATAGTCTGTTGTATACTGTTACAACCTGTTGTTGGTAACAGGGAAATTTCACCTCTGTTATAGTCTGTCTTTAATATTTAGAGAAATTTTCACCTGTTATAGTCTGTTGTTTAACATATAGGAAAATTTTAATGTGTATAGAGAAATATTCACCCCTTTTACCTTTATCCTATGTGGGCAGATTTAAAACTGGTTGAATTTAGAGGCATTCGTTGTAACAAATAAAAGGCTTTGTGTTGACCTAAGAGTGATGGAAAAATAACAAAGGGTGGAAATTTCCCCCATATAGTCAGTTTTGATATAGGCGGGAAATTTGAGTGTTCTATAAATATCAACAATCACACCTCAGAATAGACTAAAGGATAGGCAGGACACTGATGACGTGATTGAAATATGTCACATATAGAGACTGTTGTTGCTTCACTAGCTACATGTCATACAATGTATGAGATGCATGAAACCAGACTACACAAAATTCACACCTTTTCAAATGCCATTCAGGCCGTCATGCTTGTGTATTAAGATTTACGTGAAATGAAAAATTTAACAGATTTTGGCTGGATATTTGGACTATACATGTCGCCTTTACCGAACCTCGGAACAGTCCTCCATAATTCGTGTTTGGAAATTTACATTCAGCTTCGGTCGGTTCTAGCAGTTAATGTGCATATAGGTGAGACCAAGTGACTCCATTATTTCACTAGATTATGTCAGGTCTAGCCCAATAAAAACAGTCTAACAGCTAATATTTCACTATTGATATTAATTCTGCATCGCTAATGCTTACCAAATTCCAAAATAAAAAAAGTCCGTTTTGACGTTCAAATAAGGAACTGCCATGAAGGAATTATTTATCTCCTGATATTGAAGAGTTCCTATAGTCTGTTTTTTTTTCTCTCTCTCCCTATAGTTTTTTTTTTCTTTTGAATATATGTACATGAAGTAACAACCCACATCTATCGTATATCTCTAATTATAGGAACTCTTAAACAAACATAATTTGAGTGGAAATTTCGTGGCTTTTTATTTTCAGACAGTAAGTAATGCAAATTAATAGTTTAACAGTCAAATCACTTAATCTGAAGCAAACGCTAGTGTCACGTATGTGCACATCATTGCTACTAGAACCGACCGAAGCTGAATGAAAATTTCCAGATACGTATTACGAAATGGTCCTGAATTCAGTGAAGGCGTCAGTCAAATGTACAGCCGAGTCGAATCTTAGCCGAGATATGTCAGACCTAGACCTATAAAAACAGTCTAACAGCTAATCCCTTTCAATTAAAGTCCATTGTTTTGATTGCATAACGTGCCCATGTCCCACTGCTGGACTTCGACACGCTTGGCAGATCTCAGACAAAACTGCTGCACTGTGGTCAGAAATAGGTCAAATGGGTGCTTTGTTTAAGAAGAACGCAAGCCATCATTGACATCTTTTAAATTTGAGTTTATGGCACAGGTAAACAAATTAATTGCAATCTTTTAATATATTTTGTAACTGTTGGCTATAGAAATTGTATTTATGAGGATAAAAAAAGGGGGGCTTATTTCCGAGAAAGCGTCTTTTTAATTACCCCCCCCCCCCCCCTTCTGCTTATACGCGTCAGTGGAATGCAAGAAGGGGGGGGTGGTGGTTTTAATCAGACTGAGGAAACGCTACTTTTATGGCTTTGAAAACGTTTTTAAAATCTTAATTTTTCAAATGGTATTTTGGAATAATTGATGCAAATTAATTGCAAGTTAATTGTGTCACCAAATGTGATTACCCGAATTTTCTCTGTTCTTGTAAATGCAATGTGTGTGATTATAAAATTAGAAATGATGAAATATTTAAAATCTCAAGAACAGTTAAATAGGTAACATTATATACTTTATTCGTGAGATAATTTTGTTTCATTACCACATACAGATTTGGTGAAAATATGACAATTTTAGGTGTAAAAATTTTTTCAGGATCGATATTCTGTACAGATTTTGTACCACCTTTTTGCAAACCTTTGCTGAGTCATCATTTTCGGGGAATTGTTTTCATCTTTAATTTCTCCACTGATTTTCATTCAAATTTGAAAAACTACATTCAGAATAGATATAATAAGTGTATAGTTATTTGGAATTCTTAAACAGTGGTAAGCATTGACGGTATGTTTTAAGTATCTACGGGGATAAATGGCAGTTACAGTATATATCTGAAACAATAGTGAAAATGGGAGTTTTACACAGTAAATTGTCACGTATTATTGATTAACATTTTAAATACACTATAAAATCTTAGAAGATGCTGAAAAATTATTGAAATGGTATCCATTCCCTAAATATTGTGTTCAAATTTACATCAACACCTTTTGACTTTAACAACACTCCAAAACTGAATGGAACTATTTTGCAACAAACATGTATTCATTGTCTAGGTTAATTTCAAAAGAAATATAAGAGAAAAAATTCAATGAATGTTATTTGACCATGACATTCATCTTGTTTGTTAATTTTCAATGTAGTCAAAGGAACACATTTATCATAATATTGAATGCATATGATCTTTTTTGATATTGAATAGATATAATTACAATATTGAATATGCATATAATTTAAAATATGATAGATATTGATCCAAATCGATACTCAAAAGTACAACTACTAATAACACTGTATTCATTTTCTTTCTTTTTTTTTATTCAAGCATAGAAGTCTACATGTAGTTTTTAAATGTGGCTTTAAATGTACATTAAAAAGTTGATTTGTTCAAAAAGTGGGTGGTGGTAATTGTCAGACAGCATAAATTTGTTGGACTTTTTACCCCCCATCAACAACAACTTCATTTTAATCCAATATTAATCTTTTGGAAAATAAAATATAAATATGTAATACTTATGATATGTTTCATGTATACTTGCAGATTTTGTTGTCCAGTACTCCGATTACACAGACTTGAAACATTCCACCATCTGGGAACCTTAGTAAGTAAACTTCCATAAATTTAACATTGTTCATTGAAAATTATGATAAGTTGTTAGCTTACCTGAACTAAAGCTAAATGAGCTTTTCTGATCATCCATTGTCTGTCATCGATCCTTCTGTCTGTCTGTAAACTTTTCACATTCTTGACTTCTTCTCCAGAACTCTGGACCAATTTCAACCAAATTTGGTAGAAAGCATCCTTGGGTGAAGGGATTCAAGTGTGTTCAAATGAAGAGCAGCATCCTTTACCAAGGGGGGATAATAACAAAAAAGCAAAAATATACTGACAAATTTTAAAAATCATTTTCTTCAGAACCACTGGGCCAGTCTCAATCAAATGTGGTACAAATCATCCTTGGGTGAAGGGAATTCAAGTTTGTTCTATTGAATGGCCATGCCCCCTTCAAATGGGAGATAATAACAAAAATGCAAAAATAGGGTGGTGTCATTTAGAATCTTCTTAGAACCACTTGGCTTGTAAAGTTAAAATTTACATGGAAGTTCCTGACATAGTGCAGATTCAAGATTGATAAAATCATGGCCCCTGGGGGTAGGGTATGGCCACAATAGGGGATCAAAATTTTACATTCGAAAATATAGGAAAAAATATCTTTAAAAGAATTCTCCAGAACCACTTGGCCAATTTCAAACATAGGGTGGGGCCATTAAAATTTTTCTCAAGAACCACTTGAACAGAAAAGTTCAAATTTACATGGAAGTTTCCTGATATAGTACAGATTTAAGTTTGTTAAAATCATGGCTCTTAGGGGTAGAGTGGGGTCACAATAGGTGATCAAATTCTTACATGTGAAAATATAGGAAAAAATCTTTAAAAATCTTCTCAAGAACCACTGAGCCAGAAAAGTTCAAGTTTACATGGCAAAGTGACGTAGATAAGCAATGTGGTCCATGGGCCTCTTGTTTACCTGCTGACAGCAATTATAAATTGTACAAACACAATCAACTGTAACACACTGAAGTGCAGTAAAAGATGCTTATAACAAATTCACCGTTATTGCAAAATGATGTTCATTCCATTCTGAGAAGAAAATAATGAAAATTTTATATATATATAGAGAGAGAGAGAAGTTGGTTATAGCAATCTGTTTTTCGATGGGCCTGGAGATTGGCTATAACCATATTTTACGGTATATTTGCCCATTTCTTAGTTACTCCTTTGTTCACCATATCTCAGGTGTAAATACAGAACCTGATGGTGACAGTTTGCCTTATATGATGATGTCGATGTTAGGATATTCAACAATGATTTTTTATTCATTTTCTATATTGCAGAATGCCAATTTTGTTAACAGGGACATTGTGAAGACATTCCAACATCCTGGAAGCCCAGTAAGCACAACTTCTGTAGCCACTCATTTAACACTGTCAAACGAACTACAATGAAGAGGTATGCTGAGAGCAATTATGAATTCTAAAGATGCAGACATCATCAATCATTATGTTGTGATGTTTGTGTGAAAGGGGACTTGAAATCTGACGTCATCACAGTGGAAAGCGCATGGCATGAACTGTAGTTTCAAGAACCCAGAATGAATGACGTGTCTTGGCAGAACGGACCACGAATGATGGCCAATGGACCTCATGAAATGGCTGGTAGACAGACCTATAACAGTGTCCCAGGAAGTAGATCACAGGATGATGCCACAGTGGGTTATTTTTTCCAGCGTTCCCAGAATGACATGGAACTCAACAGTTATACAAATAAAAGATGGGCAATTGGAGATGATAGCCTCTTAGAGCATTCTCGAAACATGGCCACAGTGCAGGATATTGAGAGAGATTTTCAAGGGATGTCACTAGGTAGAGAGATGCCTAACACTGCCAAGAAAATCTGGGAAATTGGAGATGGGACAAAGCAAGGAGGGGATCAGGGGAAACCAATGTTTGCAGGAAATCCATGGACAACAAGGGAAGATACTTGGGGAAATCCAACAGAGCCGGGAGCATTAGGTGTGGATATGGTCGAATATGTTTTGGGAGGATCCACCACTGGTAAAGAACTAGATCCACGACTCCGTGGAAAGGGAGGACCACCTCCCGCTCCGTTTATGCAGAATATGAGGAAGTACAAGATGCATGGACCTCCTCAAGAAGCTGGAATGGATCCACAAGGAGATAAGAAGAGTAAAACCCCATCTCCTTTTGAGGGGCCTGATGGGGAAAGAGTAGATGAGCAGCAAGAAAATTTACCAACAAATGGTTTACTACAAACTGGCATTGATGAGGACTATGGTAACAGACGAAGCAGTCACCAAAATTCTCCCAACACTGACAACCAGATGGCTGGAATGGACATGACAAAACTAAATGTAAAGTCAGAGGGAGGAGAGTACCTAGATCACAACCAGCAACCCCATTTTTCACAGCAAGGATTCCAGCTGGATCCTCCTCCCTTTGAGCCGGTGGGAATTGATCCTGTACAGTTTGACTACAGTAACCAGGTAGGAGTACCTTCCTCCATGGACAGTCCAAATTTCAACATGGATTACACCCAGTTGCTGCAGAGACAACAGCCAATTGCTGTACTGACCCAACAGCAGTATCTTGCATCACAACATCAGCAGCAGTTGGGTATGACTGCGGCAGCCATTACGCCAACCCCTTACTTGATCAGCCAAGATCCGTATGCTGTGGGTATACCTATAGCAGGACCCGTAATTCATCCTCAGTACTATGGAGTTCAGGCCCCCTGGGGCATCTATCCAGCAAACTTGATCCAGCAGCAAGGTCAGACAACCCCACAATCTGCATCACAGCAACAGCAGCAACAGTTAATGAGAGGACAAAATGGACGAATGACACCAAATCCAAATGACTCTAATATGCCACCTCAGCAACAAAATTTGAATCAGCAAATGCCAACACCACCTAATCAGCAGTACCAGATTTTGGCCCCAGCAGCTTATTATGACCAAAATGGGCAGATTATAATGAATCCACGTGGTCTTGGAACTCCTGTACGTCTGGTCTCCCCAGCCCCAGTCCTAGTCGGTGCAACTGCTACAGGAGCTAGTCAGCAAGGTGGGGCTAACAACCCTCTTCGTCTCCTGACCACACAGGCACAGCAGATACAGACAACACCTCCAGTCAATTATTCCAGTAATGACAACTCCAGTAATATCAACACTATAGGACAAAGAAGGGATTCTTTGGACTACAAAGGACGTCAGCAACTTCCTCCTCTGAATCAGTTCTATGGCTCTATGGGGAACATGTCTGGCTCTCCAGCTGGTCCTATGGGCTTAGTACAACCAGGGCAGAGTATGACTCCACCTTCATCCCTCTCTGGGTCTTCCTCCAATTTATCAGTTGGAATGTCAGGAGGGAATAGAATGTACAGTGCAGCTCCTGGAGCAGAGGCCAAATTTAGAAATAATCCAATGGGATCAAGTGGTTTCTTTTCTGGAACATCTCTCTTTCCAAGCAGAAACATGCCAACCAGAACAACTCTGCCAAAGGAAGTTACAGGGAGAAGTCGGTTGCTTGAAGATTTTAGAAACAATCGGATTCCTAACTTGCAGCTAAAGGATTTGAATAATCACGTGGTAGAATTCTCACAAGACCAACATGGTTCCAGATTTATTCAGCAGAAATTGGAGAGAGCTTCTCCACAGGAGAAAAGCATGGTTTTCAATGAAATCCTGATACATGCTTACAGTTTGATGACTGATGTATTTGGCAACTATGTCATCCAGAAGTTTTTTGAGTTTGGCACTAATGAGCAGAAGCAGACCTTAGCACAGCGTCTAAGAGGACATGTCTTGCCCTTGGCATTGCAAATGTACGGTTGCCGTGTCATTCAGAAAGCCTTGGAGACTATTCCACCAGATCTGCAAGTAGAAATTGTAAAGGAACTTGATGGCCATGTGATCAAGTGTGTAAAGGATCAAAATGGCAACCATGTTGTACAAAAATGCATAGAATGTGTTGATCCCATTCATTTACAGTTCATCATCGATGCTTTCAAATGTCAGGTTCTCATATTGTCTACTCATCCTTATGGTTGTCGCGTTATTCAGAGAATTTTGGAACATTGTACAAAGGAGCAGACTACCCCAATTTTAGAGGAACTTCATCAGGTGATAGAGAGATTGGTTCAAGATCAGTATGGAAATTATGTTGTACAACACGTGTTGGAACATGGATCCCAAGATGATAAGAGTAAAATTGTTATAGAGCTACGAGGAAAAGTTCTTGTGCTTAGTCAGCATAAATTTGCAAGTAACGTTGTGGAGAAATGTGTTTCATATTCCTCAAGGTCAGAGAAAGCCATGTTGATAGAAGAAGTATGCTCTTTGTGTGATGGACCACAAAGTGCTCTCTACATTATGATGAAGGACCAATATGCAAACTATGTTGTACAGAAAATGATTGATGTGGCAGAGCCAAAACAACGCAGCATTTTGATGCACAAAATTCGACCCCACATTGCAACGCTGAGAAAGTATACATATGGCAAACACATTTTAGCAAAACTGGAGAAATTTTATATGAAAAACAGCTCGGATCTTGGACCAATAGGAATGCCTCCAAATGGTGCTCTTCCTTGATTTGGCCAGTAAGACTGCCTCCAAAGGGCACACTGCCTTAAATGGGCCAACAGGGATATGCCTCCAAATGGAGCACTGCCTTGAATTGACAGCTGCATGATTAATTGCTTAATGGCTTGTGAAGTTTAGTACTGTTAGATTTCAGTGTTAATTGTAAGTTGAACTTAATGATGGATATAATCTAAGCATATTTGCTCTTTGTGTTAAATGTAATGTTAAAAAAAAAAAAGAAGCAAGAATGAACTTATGGTAATGGCTGCCTCTAAAAGCTCAGTATGAGCTATGTTGTAAAATTATGAAATGTGGAGATTTTCAGTATACCAGGGCAGTCTTTAAATCTTGGAAAGTGTCATAATTATATTTTTATGCAAACTGCACTGATCCAGATAGACAATGTATTAACTACAGGAAGAATTAAGATTGGAATTAATAATATTGGGTTGTGCTTCAGTGCAGTCAATTTGGTCATCTCTGTGTCCATCTCTCTATCTGTTCATGTCTGTTAACACTTGATATGTGTAAATGCAATATTTCTAGAATTTGCCAGCCAACAGATTTCATCAGTATGCATTGATATGAAAATGACACATAGATTTGGAGGTCAAGAAATTCAATGTCACAAGACTTTGGTGATGTAATATTCCAGAGGGAAGTGGACAATGGTCAATGACTGAATAACTCATCAATGAGTTATATTTCAACCCATATACTTTATATTTAATATTTAACAGGATATCCAATATTGGTGAGAAGAATACTGAACATGAATTCAAAACATTTTTTTAAGATGGAAGGTCAAGGTCACTTAGAAAGTAACTTGGATATTATATGATGCAATAACTCAGATATGTTTGGACTGCAGACTTTGTTTATGATACAAAGATAGATGAAAGTAATGGAGAACAGCTACATTGTATTTAGGTTACAAGGTCAAAGTTCAAGGTCAAAAATGGCTCCAAATGATGCAAGATCATAGTGGTACCCTTGATGACTTTCTCAGTCTTTTAGTTATGACAATTGATCATGATTATTTGATTATTTTATTTGCTGTTAACTTCATTATAATTTGGAGTGTCTTTTGGGGACTACATCAAAATAGTGATGTGAAATAAAACTTCATTTGAGTAGTTTTTGGGGTTCAAATCAGGAGGTCAGCAAGTCATTTAATGTAGATTCATGTCATTTGACATTGATTTTAATTTCAAATTCATTATTATGAACCATTTCAGAACATCATGACATATATCAAAATGACATACTCATTTCTTGTGTTCAACAGTCATTAAATTCAGTTTTTGAGGGAAAGGGGGCCCTGTATGGAAAGTAAACAAAATGAAGTTACTTACCTGACATGGAACTTTTAAAGATGTAGTCCCTTGTGCATTCAAAACAGTAATGAGGTGATGTGTTTTCAAAATGCAAGTATGTGTTTTATTTGCAAATTCGCTTAGTGGTATTCCACATGTATTCTATGTACATATAGAATTGTTCTTAAAGTGGTTTTTTTGACTAAGCTATGAGCTTATTTGTACATAATGTACATTTAACAACAGAATACTTGTATATAACTTCATTATGTACATATAATAATCATCAGGTAGTGTTTGATATAGCTTATGCATGTACATTGTATATAACTGTGTTTTGCCTTCTTCTGTATATTTTTTCCCTTCATATACCCAGACCAAATGTATATATTTTGAAAAAAAAAAAACTTCAATCTGCATCTCATGTATCAATGTATAGTGCTTTGATAGAATAAATGAATTCATTTGAATATTGTTTGTAGTATTACTTGGTTGTATTCATATTATAAAATCATACTCTCTCACACTGAAGTATATATACACATATACTGAAAATTCAATTGCACATAAAATTCACCAAAGTAGCTTGTAGCTCATGTAGACAAATTCATTGGAGACCTTTTGTGATGTCCAGCGACTATAGATTATGTTTATGAAATGTTCCATGATTTCGTGATTCAAATTTGTGTCTGTTGATGCACACAAACAGTCCTGTGCCAGATGCATCTGACCTATATTTTTCGGATGATTGACCATGCAGATTACAGTTTTTGCAACAGGTGAACATTTCTATTCCCCCACTGGCTTTGTTTACCTTCGGTCTGCCTGTCCGTCTGTCATTCCAAATCAGTTTTTTTTTTTACTTTTCTCTGCATTGGATGAAGATATTCAACTGAAATTTTATATATGACTTTGCCATGCATAGTTACAGATCAAGTTTGAGTTTCGATACACTTGACACACTTTTGACTGAATTATGATCCTTGATAAATGCATGTGGTTTTCCGGACTTTTCTCCGCATTGGATGAAGATGTTCAACTGAAATTTTATATATGGCTTTATCTTGGATAGTTAAGATTAAGTTTGAATTTCGTTATGCTTGACCTACTTTTGACTGGATTATCCTACTGGTAGGGGACTTTGTATTGCCTACAATACACTCAGAATGCTTGTTTTTTAAATGGACCAGGATTCAAACTTTGAGGGATGATGAATACTATCGTTTAAAGTTAGGATGTGATGTTTTCTGGCTGTAAGTTTTTGTAGCAGGTCCATCTATGTGGTTCAGCCTTGTTGTATGAATGATTCTCGTGACAAAAATTGTTCTCCTATTTGAAAAATAAATGTTATATTGTTTATATTAAAGGCTGGGATGTACAAATAATGGAAGGATTGAGAATTTGCACAATTGATGAAGCCAGAAATTTTCCCCATGCTTCGTATGTTTATATATCCCCCCATATTAGAAACAACCCAAGGCATTTATTTCTTATCTTAATGTAGAGTTAAAAGGACATTTATAATTTATATTGATGAAAGGTCAGTGCTGACCTGCTAGTTATGTTAATGTCAAGTTGAAAAGTCAGTGCTGACATTTATTTCTTATATTATTGTCAAGTTGAAAGGTCACTGTTGGTGTTAGTTCCTTATATTGATATCTAGTTGAAAGGTCTGTGCCGAAATTTCTTTTTAATATTAATGTGGAGTTGAAAGGTAAGTGCTGGTATTCGTTCCTTATATTGGTGAAAGTTCAAAGATTAGTGCTGACAGTTATTCATTAAATTAATATCAAATTGAAAATTCACTGCTGACATTTATTCTTAAATCAATGTCAAGTTGAAGGGTCAGTGCTGACATTCATTATATTAATGTCGCTTTGAAAGGTCAATGATGACACATGTTCGTTATATTAATGTTGACTTCAAGGGCTAATGATGCTGAGATTGATTTCTTGTATTAATGTCGAGTTGAAAGGTCAGTGAAAATATTTATTTCTTATATTAATGTCAACTTGAAAGGTCAGTGCTGACATTTATTTCTTAAATTGATGTAAGTTGAAAGGTCAGTACTGACATTTATTCCCTGTATTAATGTCAAGTTGAAAGGTCAGTGCTAATATATATTCCATATATTGATGTAAGTTGAAAGCTCCGTGCTGATATTCCTTATAGTAATGTCCTTATATTAATGTAGATGTCTCCATATGAGTGAAAAATTTTCAAGTGCTAAACAATATATAATCAATTAATTGTATATTGATGTCAAGTTGAAAGGTCAGTTCTGATATTTATTCCTTGCTTTAATGTCAGTTGAAAGGTCAATGCTGATATTCCATATATTGATATAAGTTGGAAGGTCAGTGCTGAGATTGGGGCCTCCGTGGCCAAGTGGTTATAGCATCACACTCAAAATCACAAGGCCTCTCACCTCTAGTTGGCGCGGGTTTGAATCTCGCTCGCGCTGATATATGTGAGAAAGTTTGCCAGTTTACTTTTGTAAGGTAGTGGTCTCTTCCCGGGTACATTGTATCAGGATTCTCTCCTCCACTAATAAAAACGACGCCACCAGGTAACTGAAAAATTGTTGAGTGTGGTGGAAAACAACAATCAATCAATCAGTGCTGAAATTAATTCCTAATATTAATGTTGAGTTGAAAGGTCAGTACTTGTATTTGTTCCTTATATTAATGAAAGATGAAAGGTCAGTGCTGACATTTTATTCTTAATATTATTGTCAAGGGGAAAGGTGAGTGCTGACATGTATTACTAAGTTGATGTCCTGTTGAAAAGTCTGTGCTGACATTTGTTATACTAATGTCAAGTTAAACGATCAGTAGTGATATTTATTCGCTATGTTGATGCCAAGATGAAAGATCAGTGCTGACACTTATTCCTTATATTAATGTTGAGTTTGGGGGGCCTCCGTGACCGAGTGGTTAGAGCATCGGGCTCAAAATCACAAAGCCTCTCGCCTCTGTTCGCGCATGTTCGAATCTCGGCTGCGGCGTTATGTGAGCAAGTTTGCCAGTTTACTTGTGGAAGGTCGGTGGTCTCTTCCCAGGTAAATTGTATCTGGGTTCTCTCCTCCACCAACAAAAACTGGATGCCACCAGATAACTGAAAAATTGTTGAGTGTGGCGGAAAGCAATAATAAATCAATTAATGTTGAGTTGAAAGGTCTGTGTTGGTATTCGCTCCTCCTATTGATGTAGGTTGAAAATTGAGTGCTGACATTTATTTCTTAAATTAAGTTGAAGTTGAAAGGTCATTGCTTAATTTTATTCCTTATATTGACGCAAGTTGAAAGGTCTGTGCTAACATTTATTTCTTATACGAGTATTAATGTCAAGTTGAAAGGTCAGTTCTGACATTTATTTCATATGTTAATGTGGAATTGACCAGTCAGTGTTGATACTTATTTCTTATATTGATGTCGAGTTGAAAGGACAGTGTTGACATTTCCTCGTAATATTAATGTCAAGTTAAACGGTCAGTGCTGGCATTTGTTCTTTATATTGATGCAAGTTGAAAGGTAGTGGTGCCATTTATTCCTTATATTACTGTCAAGTTGAAAGAAGAAGGCTGACATTTACTCCTGATATTAACGTCAAGTTGTAAGGTCAGTGCTGATTTATATTCCTTAATTTTCTGTGAAATTTAAAATTCAGTGCCGACATTTATTCCTTTTAATGTCAAGTTGAAAGGTCACTAATGACATTTATTCAATATATTAATGTCACATTGAAAGGTTAGTCCTTATATCAATGTCAAGTTGAAAGGTCAGTGCTGATATTTATTTCTTATATTGGTGTTGAGTTGAAAGGTCAGTGCTGATATTTATTTCTTATATTGGTGTTGAGTTGAAAGGTCAGTGCTGATATTTATTCCTTGTATTAATGTCAGGTCTATTTGATAGATAGATTGATTGCTGTTTTTGCCACACTCAATAATTTTTCAATTATCTGGTGGCGTTGATTGTTTTATTGATGGAAGAGAGAACCCAGATTCAATGTACCCGGGAAGAGATCACCGACCTTCCGAAAGTAAACTGGCAAACTTTCTCACACATATCGACTCGAGCTAGAATCTAACTCACACTGACTAGAGATGCGGGGCCTTGTGATTTTAAGCGCGATGCTCTGACCACTTGGCCACGGAGGCCTCTATTTGGTAATGTTGGCTAGTTTCTGCCGGTTTATAATGTGGAAAGACAACAAAACACTAATTAGTGACTTTTCGAACTAAATAACGAAAAGACGACAAAATACATGCGAAAAGACGACAAAGAAAACCCGCAAATTAGTAACCAATTATGTCGTCTTTTGCGTTCATCGATTCAGCAAAACAATTATAATGCTCTCAACAAATCAGTTAATGCGTGTGCACACAGCTCAAGCGGTAGTCTTGATAGTGTTGGACAGTCTATATATGCTGGTCCAGATAGGTAGCCTTGTCTGAAACGCATGCCCCAAGCCACCACGTGGCATATTGTTCACAGTAGTACCATGATCTTCCTGGGTTTCATATTTCTTTTCCCGCAGATTGACAGAAGTGACAAATTACCAGAAATATGGGCTGTAATGGGGTGGATTAGGATTTCTATAAGCAGTGTTCCCATGGTGTCATATCCCGACTCTAGTGGTTGTGATGTACTGAATGCAGAATGAATTCAGCTGTATGAAAAGGCTAAGATAACTAACAGTATTCAATCTCGTAATTCCTATAGAAAATACAAACCAGAGAGAGATGGGCAAACACGGACTCCTGGTCATACCAGAGGTGGGATCAGGTGACGAGGAGTAAGTTTCCCCAGTCGACCGGTCACACGTGCCGTGAGCCCTATATTCCGATCAGGTAAACGAAGCAATCCGTAGTCAGAATCAGTGTGCCAAGAACGACCTAACAATTGGTATGACACACATCAGACAGCATTTGACTTAATTTGTACTGGCAAACTAGATCATTATAAAGACCATAAAATTTGCGAAATGCTGACTTTAGACGAGACTGTACAAACCCCTGTATCAAATCTGGGCTCTTTCTCTAAACGTCTCTCTTCTTTTCCCCGTGAGTACTCAACCGCGTCTGGCGTATCCTCTTCAAATCTGATTTGACTGATAGACTCCAACAGCTGAAGTTTCAGGGGGGATCCATGTAATTAAGAATAATTCCGTTGATCTCGCAGAAAACAATGAATTGGAACCTTCCCCGCAGACTTTGTTACACGTGCGTACAATGAATATGTTGTTTAGTGAAATGTATCCATGTTTGTCACGTTATAATCTTATTCATCAACATATTTGTTTATCTATTGAAGTAAGATTGGCGAACATTTACCCGCATACTCATTTAGCTGAAGCTAGCAACCACTAACCAGCAGTCAGCTAGCAGCGAATAAGAAAAATCATCAAAGTACTGAGAGTATTCAGACGGGATACTAAAATTTAGCAAATAATTGATAAATTTTGTTTTAAACAATTGATAAGCATATTCTTAAATATCAAGTTATATGCTTGAAGTCAAAATGAATTCACCTGAAAGTTCCAAAGCTAATGTTACATCACACAAGGTCATAATGAAGAACTTGATCTTTGAAGAGTTCACGAAAGGTGTATGGACACAAGGTAGGAGATCCCATGGACTATCATTTCCTACCAAAGTTCGGAACTATAAGGATACCACCTGGGGCCCCCCGAGGATGGGGCCACTGTTCCGACCTATCTAATGAATATGGGGTGATCGAATGAAAAATAACAGATAAAGGGATATCCAACAACGTAGTCGAGTATACAGAACCCTATAGGGGGGTCACATAGGCATTTAAGGGCAATTGAGCTTACCTGATAGTTTCAAATCTTATATCACATAGAGTCGTAATGAAAGATAATAATATCTTAATCCTTGAAAAGTACACGAAAGGAGTATGCAGGTAAGGTAGGGGACCCCTAGGACTATCATTTTCTGCCTTCAGTTTTTTTGCTGCAAGTGTACCATCTGGGGTCTCCCGGGGATGGGGCAACTTTTTAGACCTCTCAAATTATTGAATATGAGGTAATAGAATAAAACTAAACTAATAAGGAGATAGAGAACAACATAGTCGAACTTATGTAACTTTAGAGGGGGATCATATAGGCCATTAGGGGCGTATGAGCTCAACTGCTATTTACAGATTTTACTTCAAATAGGGTCATATTGAAGGAAAGTACAGCTCAATCATTCAAGAGTCCTGCGAAAGGAGTATGCAGGACTATCATTTTCCACCCCTGGTCTGGGGTTGAAGGGGTACCACCTGGGGCCTCCCAAGGTTGGGGCCGCTTTTAGACTTCTCTAATGATTAAATATGGGGTGACCGAATGAAGCAAAACTGATTGATTGATTGATTATATATAGTTTAACGTCCCGCTTGAAAATTTTCACTCAATGGAGACGTCACCATTGCCGGTGAAGGGCTGCAAAATTTAGGCCTATGCTCGGCGCTCATAGCAAAACTGATAAGGAGATAGAGAACAGTGTTGTCAAGAATGTAAAATCCAAGAAAGGGGTCACATAGGTCTTTTAAACGCATATGAGCTTACCTGAAAATTCGTAATTTTACATCAGTTAGTGTCATGATGAAAGTTAATCATGCAACAACTTAATCTTAAATCCACAAAAGGAGTACGGATGCACGTTAGGGGAACCTTTTAGCTGTTACTTCCTGTCCTCAGTTTGGGGCTGTGGGGGTACCACCTGGGGCATCCCGAGGATGGAGCCACTCTTCAGGCCTTTCTAATGATTAAAACGGGGTGATCAAATGAAACAGACTGATAAAAATATAGATAATAATGTATACCAACCCACAGAGTCCTAGAAAAGGGTCACCATATCTCTTGAAGGCAACCGAGCCCCCCCCCCCCCCCCCCCCCCCCCTAGAAATTTTCTGATGTCACAAGAAATAGAGCCATAATAGAGGCTATAAACAACTTTTAAAATGTGTGACGAGTCCAAGAAATGAGTATGGAGGCAAGGTAGTAAGGTACTCTCAGAGCTACCATTCTCCAGCTCGGTTTAGGCTGTAGAGGTACCACCTGAGGCCTCCCGAGGGAGAGGTAACTTGAGATCTCTGCAATTATTAAATATATGGGGCGATGTGCAGTTTGTGGACGCTATCAATTTCGTGCCTATATAGCACTGCAGTACTAGTATTCGCATAAGTTGCAGTGTAGCTGGAGCGGCCGTCAACGAATTTTTCGTGATAATTTTCGCCTCCACTGTGAATCGTTGACATACTAATAATATTGCTAGTATTTCTGTAATTAACTTTACTGCTTCAATCTTTTCGATACACAGACATCGCCCGGGTCTACTGTTCTGTAGTAAGATAACGCCTATATCTCGTATTTAGAGTATTGGGTCGCTGTAAGCTAACACAGGACTGGGCGATTTAGTCATAAGTCATTTAACCTTTTGGGGCCTCCGTGGTCGAGTGGTTAGAGCATTACGCTCAAAATCATAAGGCCTCTCACCTCTAGTCGGCGCGGGTTCGATTTTCGTTCGCGCCGATATATGTGAGAAAGTTTGCCAGTTTACTTTCGGAAGGTCGGTGGTCTGTTCCCAGGTACATTGTATCTGTGTTCTCTCCTCCACCTACAAAAACTGAACGCCACCATATGACTGAAAAATTGTTGAGTGTGGCGGAAAATAACAATCACTTACTCAATCACTCATTTAACCGTTTTGAATGTGTTCTCTTGTTAGACGTCCTATAGAAATTCTGAGGTTCTGTTTAACAGTTGCTCATTGGCAAAATATTGAAATTCATGTGAACGTTTCCCTGACAAGATCTTGAATTTTGTTGAAATTAGATTTTTACTACTGTACATTTGTATATTCTCATTCCTTTGATAAATTTCCGTGTTAGTGGTTGCTAGCTTCTACTTTGATCTACTACATCCTGTAGTTTCCGCTTGCTATATCAGTGAGAGCATTGTAAATAATACTAGTAACATTTGAACATGGAGGAGTCTACGGAACTGAACGGAATAACTTCTGGATCGTGCTCCAGGGTGGGGCAGTAAGAATCATATTATATAGTGTCTGTGCCTTAAACCTTTTCTAAAAATCGTTCATACTCCTGAACAACATTTAGCGCATGTGTCTGACTGACGATTCACGATGATTTAGATGCAGATATATTTATGAAAATTCTTTAAGGAACCATTGGGGGGCCGGAAATGGATGATTTAGTTCCGTTTGTACTATGTTTACTTGGATTGTGAAATTCATGGCCTCTAGATTAGAGTTTCAGGTCAAAAGTTAGGGCTATACGGAGTAAATTTTTAAAGACACTCATTAAATATTTAAAAATTCCATCTTTATGCCTAAAAAGTTAATTGCATAATTCATCTTTACTCCTAAAACTTTAATGCATATAATCTGGAAACTTAATTTTAATCAACAAGGAGGCATCTACCAAACTCGTGACACTGCAGTAGGATAGACATATTTTGGCAAAGATGTATATATCATGACTGCAGATGATAGTAATTTAATTATGAAGATGAAGTTTACATGATAATTTTTTTGTACTGCCTACAATAATTCACATCCTCTACAGGAGCAGATCCAGAAAATTTTCAAAGGGAGGGTTGTGATCGAAGTTTGTACCTTCTCAAAGAAAACGACGCGGGGGTGGGGTGGGGGTCAGGAGTTTAAAAAATGGTGGAGAACACCATGTCGCAAATCATATATCCTAATGAACCAGATATCGTGATCTTGTATCGATCTAATTTGTATCGTGGTCCTCTGCTTTATGTTGTGCATTCATATAAGTTTTAATAAGCAATGAGTAAGACTTCTCACTAAAAGATAAATCTAAAAGAAAAAATATAATAAAAACAAAAGTATGCGAAACATGTATATGTAATAATAATTATTATTATAAAAAAAATAATAGAAAATAAAATAAAATCGCATGGAAATGACTAAACATTTGTTTAAGCGGATAGCAGAATTATAAAAAGATTTTTACAAGCCACGTAATGAAAAATAATATTTTGGTATTGCATGTGTGAAATTAATCTCAAATTAATTTCAAGATTTAATGTGGACTGAAACATCGACTTTTTAATCGACGGACCAAAACCTCTTTGGACCGAATCGCCCTTGTACCGAAACGTATGACATCCGGACCGAAGCTTAATGCTGCTGTCATTCTCATTATTCTGAAAACTTAATCAAGGAATATATTCCATTTTGTAAGTGTGAACGTATCTATGTTTACACCTAAAAATAGACCAATGGAGTGAGGTCACAGTGGCATATCAAGAGATTATTTACAAACGTTTTGATCGTTAGGTCATGAAAGGCCTCTTAGCGCATGTGCGGAGATCTGTAAGCCGGGTAGCTCACCAGAGCTGAAAGCAAATGTTAGTCATTTGTTTGCAGTCTCGAATGTCTGTAAACTGTTGAACCATTGGATCAATAAACAACTTTACTTGACATATATGGAATAGTACAGAACTATCTCAGTTTTGACATATTTAAATAGTAATTTTATCCCTTCATTTGGACATTCCATACTTTTTCGTATTTCTGTACACTGCAAATAATCAAGCAATCTATTCACACCATCGAGTAGTCATCAATATGGTTGATAGTTCAATGTACAATGCAGATCACTGTAAACTACTGAAGGGTCAGCTTCTCTAAAGGAAGAAAATAAAGAAGATTTAAAAAAAAACACAGACACGGTGGAATATTGGAGGAGTTTTTTTGTTTTGGAATATTTTCTTTATGACAAAAAGCTATCAAATGTGTGATTCATCAATCTTATAGCTCCTTTGGTGACATTTTTTAGCTCAACTGATCACTTTTTGTCAGTCTGTAAATTTTTCACATTGTCATCTTCTACAAAACTAGTGACCAATGCCAATCTAATTAGGCATTTGAAGGGGATTCAAGTATGTTTAAATGTTTTCAAAGGGGGAGATACTTAGGAAAAAAGGCAAAAATAGGATGGGTTAATTTAAAAATCTTCCCAAGAACCATTAGGCAAAAAAAAATTAATATATTGGAAAATATTTTAGAATCTTCTTTTCAAGAACAACAGGACCATGATTTATTATGTTTTAAGATGTGCAAGCATCCCAAGGTAGTGCAGATTCAAGTTTGTTCATCTTGAGATATCAGAGCAAATACATTGAAAATGTAAATATTTAAGACATTAAAATTCATTTTGGAAAATAAATGAGGGCATGAACTGTGACACTTTATGCCAGGAAAGTATGCTGGCGTGAAACATTGCATTTCATACTCTCAAGACATGTATTTTCAGAAATGCAATATATTTGTGTATATTTTTCATTTCTTTTGGGATTCCCAGCCATTAAAATAGATGTACTATGTTTATCACAATTCAAGTGTACATTGTTCACTGCTTCACATTCATGAGGATATAGCTATCATTACAGTTGGTAATTGAAGTATATGGAAGGCAAAAACACGGAAATGTGAAATGGTGGCATATTATGATATTAATTACTACAGAGGAAATCAACCAATATCAACAGCTTTGGCAAAAGAGCATATACTTCTGCTATTATTGTTGTGAGACAAATGTAGCTGGAGAATAAGCAGAATTTTCTACACAGTATTGTCATTGCTGCATAAATCTTATAATGATTTAAATATTTCAAGTGTAGTAATTGACAAAATGCAGAGACCAATATCTGAATTTCTCAAAGAATTGATTGAACAAGGCCATGGATAGGTTTTAGCATGCTTAGGCCTGTCGTTCCATGAGGAACATAGGCCATCCATGACGGTCCTCCAGTAAACAAGGACCTGGGCTGGTTTAACTGTGCCATGGCATGTGATGTCACATGCCATCAGTGTCTCAGTTTCTAGCTTCCAGGTGATCTGAGTTGTCCCTTCTTTGTCTTACCCTGCTGGTTCCAAGTCAGGTTCTGGTGTGTGGTGCTTACCTTATAAAAATTCACTGTAACATCCAGAGGGCATGCCCTTGTGCTAGATCAATTTCGTGTAAATTCAATCTCTGCAGTTCATGTAACACCATTGTATAATATAATATAGTGCAGCTGTGTCATTAAAAATAACATCTGAGTTGAGTATGCACTTACTGATAAAATAAAAATTATTGGTTTTGTATATTTTAGATTCTCATTTGCATAGATAGGTCTTTAAGTGACCTAATTTACATGGATATGAGTAGTAGATTTTTGAATATTGATTCATAAAACAATATAAACCCATTTGATAACTATATGAATATTATACATCACATGTTAGGTTTTGTGGAAAACTGAGTCTTAATGGATTATATCTGTAGTGATCTTGAATGGAAATTCAATTTGATTCTATCCCTACAGAAACTCTCTCGTATTTCCCCTGTGATTCTCCATTGTTGATACTCTGTAACCATGGTAACACCAGTAAGTAATACCTCAGCATTGTGACTTGCCAAGGTTCTCAAACTAGTATATCATGAATGCCCATAATTCTGTTGTAAATGGAAATCTTTAAGAAACAGTGTTGATTATAATTATAAAACAGTAATTGCTTAAATGTTCAGGTCATATGAAGCTTTATTCACTATGAAAAATTTTAAAATAGATATATGAATATTAAGTAAATCAAGCATCATGTACACCTCACTAACATGCACTAAATGTTTATTAACACTTTTAACTTGTATCATATTTAGACAAAAATAAAATATATGTGTGTTTCCGGTGTCATGACCCTAAATATTTTATTGAACAAAAATCTGTGATTTTCAAACTGGAATGTTTTTCTTTTTGTGTTTGACTTTTTCTGCTTTACATTTTGACTAGCTACTACTGATTTTTAAAATGTTTAAAAAGTAATTGTAATGTGTATTGACTTGTATTCAAAGCATATTAAAAACTAAGATTTTGAATAAAATATTATTGTAAAATAAAGTGTTTTATCTACCTGCCTTACTTAATTTTTTGAGGAGTGAAATAGGAAACACACATATAATTTGTTTTGGCCTGATTGAATAGAGCACAAACTGGTAGAATTACAGTCTGTAATAATAATATATTACAGTCTGTAATTACTGTGTAATACAAGTATTACTTTTATTATATTGCAGAATGAAGATGACGATGTTGAATATGATTTATACTGACTGAAAACATCCCAACACATTGGAACTACCTACAACTTCTCAACTTACTGATTGATTAAATATTTTTTAATGTCCCGCTCGAGAATCTTTCACTCATATGGAGATGTCACCATTGCCGGTGAAGGGCTGCAAATTTAGGCCTATGCTCTGCGCTTATGGCCTTTGAGCAGGGAGGGATCTTTTACGTGCCATAGCTGCTGTGACACAGGACCTTGGTTTTTGCGGTCTCATCCAAGGACCGCCCCATTTAGTCGCCTCTTATGACAACCAAGGGGTACTGAGGATCTATTCTAACAACCCAGATCCCCACGGGGTCTGGACTTAGTGATTTGATACTATCTGTTAAGAGAACTATGAAGAGAAGGTTTCAGAACACCGAGACCAATTATAAGTGTGAAATTTACAATGTATGGTTTGATGACTCAGCTATGTATGACTCTCACTTAAATAGTCACATTGGTAGAAAGAATTTCATATTGACGTGCAAGATCCGTAGTAAAACATTTAATTTGGCATCTGAAGTTAAAGACCTTTTACAAACTTATGTAGGATCAATAGAAATTAATCAAGCCGAAAGGGTGAAAACAAAATGTCTGGAATTCTTAGTGTCTGTATGTAACAGAAATGATACATGTAGCATAATGCATTGAAACCAGAATAATGAAGACAGACAATCAGTGCTTCAAAGGATAGCACACATTTTAAAATTGCATAACTTTACACAGTCATCAGGGGCTGCCAATCTCAGCAAGACTGCCCAAACTGACGTAATTAAATGCAGAATTTTTTTTATTGGTGTATGAATTCAAAACCAAAAGTACAAGGTAAGTCCAAAGTATTACTTAAATATAACAATTTAAAATGAGCAGAGAAAGAGAAGCTAGTCTACATTATCATGTGTGTAGCAATTCAAAATTAACAGTGGAATTGAGGTCTTAAGTATTACATGGACATAGCAATTCAAAATCAGCACTGGAAGAGGGGCCGTCTAAAGTATATATGTGCATGGCTGTATAAAACCAGTAGAGGAAGAGGGGCCGTCTAAAGTATATATGTGCGTGACTATATAAAACCAGTGGAGGGGGAGGGGCCATCCAAAGTATATGTGCATGACTGTATGAAACCAGTGGAGGAAGAGGGGCCGTCTAAAGTATATATGTGCATGACTGTATGAAACCAGTAGAGGAGGACGGGCTGTCTAAAGTATATATGTGCGTGGCTGTATAAAACCAGTGGAGGAGGATGGGCCATCTATAATGTACTGGACAAAAAAAGTTGAGGATCATTATTTCAGAATTATTTTATTCATAACAAAACCAAATAAATTATGTTAAATATATACTTAAAATGTTCAACGACAATCGAACAATACATTTTAAACCTGTTTTTACAAATTCATTAATACGTTAAGCAGCCAGAGCAACCATTGTCAGGTAACCCCCCAAAACAGTTTGAAAATCGGTATGAGCAACAATAACAAATTTCATTACAAATGATTGAATCTTTATAAAGGCAATATCAATAGGGTGTATGTCCACCCTGAGCCTGTATAACGGCACGACAACGCCTCTGCATACATCTGATGAGCCTGCGGAACGCAATTTGTGGCAACCTTGCTCATTCCTGCTGTAAAGCTAACGTAAGCTCCTGGCGGTTTGTCGGAAGTACAGGGCGTCTGGAAACAGCTTGCTGAAACATGTCCCAGGCATGTTCTATTGGATTTAAATCCGGAGAACAACTCGACCAATCCATACATTCAATTGTCTCTGTAGTAAGGTAGTCTGTCGCTATACGTGCTCTGTGGGGACGAGCATTATCATCCATTAACACAAAGTCGTTGCCTATAGCTCCCGCATAAGGTCTCACAATTGGATGCAGAATCTTGTCCCTGTAAATTGCACCCGTAAGATTGCCATTAATCACGTGCAAATCAGGACATCCACCAATACTGATTCCGGCCCAAATCATCACAGAGCCACCTCCAAAACGATCATTGCTACACAGCAATCAGCGTACCGCTCTCTACGCATGCGCCATACACGCCTACGACCGTCATGAAAGTCCACGCAGGACCGTGACTCGTCTGTGAAAAGAACAGGCGTCCAATGACGCAGTTGCCAGTTTATGTGATTTTGAGCCCAATTGAGTCGTGCTACACGATGTCTTCTCCTCAAAATGGGACGAACAGTAGGTCGATGAGCCCGAAGGTTAGCAGCATGAAGTCTCTGTCTGAGAGTTTGTGGTGTTATGCGCACCCCACTTGCTGCATGAAAGTCAGTATTGAGTTGGACAGCACTCAGAAACCTGTGTCTACGAGCCATAAGTGACATATAGCGATCCTGGCGAGCGGTTGTGGACCTTGGACGACCTGATCTCGGTCTCTCAGAAACATGACCTGTCTGCCTAAAACGATTCCACAACCTTGAAATCACACTTTGGGACACATTAGAATGTCTAGAGACAGTTCTCTGGATTTGGCCAGCTTGAAGCATACCTACTGCCTGACCAGCTTCCAGAGCAGTTAAATGGCGCCTCATGGCTTTTAATGTCAATAATTGTTCACCTAAGAGTCGATTAGAGCAATAAATACCCACAATGAAATGAAAATCACAATTTTTCAATTTCAATAAACACGTTGGCACACTTTGATTTTGACCCCTTGCTTGTGTTTGGGCGAAAAATCGTGCACTTATGACGTCAATATGAAACCAGGTAAATCTGTTGTGTTAAGGACACATTGGAGAAACTATACATGTTAAAATTTGTCAAAATAATTATTTGGTTAATAAAAATTTTTGAGGTCAAAATTATGATCCTTAACTTTTTTTGTCCAGTATATATATGTGCATGGCTGTATAAAACCAGTGGAGGATGAGGGGTTTAAATATGGAAAGTGAAATCCAACAGAAAGAGGGTTTCTAAAGTTAACAAAGCTTAGGAAGTTAAGTAGAGGAATACATGGACAAAGCAATTTAAAACTAGAATATCCGGAGCAGTCCAGTAATGTCCAGAAACCAATAAACTGAGAAGTACAAGACAAAGAAGTTAAAGATTCCTTGTCTAGCTCTGTTACCAAGCTAGAGAAAAACACTGTGAAACATAATGTGAAGAGGACAGAAACTGCAGACATTTATATGAAATCACTAAATGCCTTGCCTGATTTACCATTTTTCTATGAGGAGTGTGTTTATGATGTGATGAAGGAAGATTCAGTTTCTGGCACTTTTTTCTCAATGATCAGGTAATGGTATCATACATCAAGTGCTGTATCCGAGCAAACATTTCAAAACAAATCTAAAAATGGAAAGATAGAGGTGTTTTGGAAACCTGCTGCAGAGAATTTCCAGTGCATGATCAAGGAAGAAACAACAAAAAACAATGACCTGCAAAGTATCCGTAACACTGAATTTCAGCATGCTTTTCAAGACTTCACATTTATTGAGGAAATGCATCCTGAAAAAGCAGATGTACTGGAGAGTTTTACAAAGAAAACTAATGAAATCTACAAAAACAGTTCAGAAGAACCAACTGGCCATGCTGACTGGCAGCTGTGTGTGGATGTAAATGTGAATGATTCTTCTAAAACTAGATAAAGTAATGAGTTGTTTACTGAATACAAATTGGCAATAGACTGTCAGTCCAAGAGTGCATGTCCCATGCAAACTTATGATGAAGGAAAAAGAATTGTACCTGTTCAATTATTCAACGTGAATAGAAAAGGCATATTATGACTTGACATAAACTTTGTTGATCAAGAAATTTCAATCAACAATACCAAGATGCCAGCCAATCACTAACCAGTTAAAGAAGAACCAGATCAGTATACCTCTATGTGTTCATTAGTACATGAAAACTATAATAATGCTGCATCAAGTGAACTCTATGGTCAGCATCATGTATTAAGTGAAGTAAAAACAGGAATGTGAACCAACTGTCAAAAAGTGAATAATTCATGAAGATAAAAAAAAAAAATATCAGAGATGAATGTTGTAAATAGCCACAACACTGAATTGAATAGTAAATGTAGAGAAGGAAATGGAAAAGTGGTAAAAGGAATGATTCATGATGGTCAAAATGGAAACTTTCAAATTTCAGATTTTAGTATCAAGGAAAGCAACACCAACATTGATCACAAAATATTGTGGTCTGTTTCTGGGCAGTGCAGATTACCAGCAGTTATCAAGCCTGCAAAACAGTGTCTGAAGAGAAATAATTTGGTGCAAAGGGTTGCAAATTTACCAGACACGAATACAGCAAAATTCTGCAAATGCAAGTAACTTTAAAAGTCAGTCAAGAGTAAGTGCTTTCAAAGTGATGCACATCAAAATCTTACGAGCAAAGTATTGATTGTTCTGTTCAGAAACTTGTGATTATAGCAATGTCCCAGATTGAGAAACAACTGCAAATGCTGAAAACAACAGAGAAGGGTATGCATATCCTTGTTCTCTTACAGAGATGTTTGGGAGTCAAATTCTTCCAACATTTGCAAGGTCAAATTTATCAAAAGTCGAAGGACACTACTTTATAATCTTTTCCCCAGAAGAAAATAATTTTCAAAACTAAACTATGAAGTTTTTAGAAGTCAGTTAAGATTTATTTAACTTGCTGAGTAATAATAAAGTAATGTACATATGTACAGTATTTCAATACACAGTAATTTTCTTCATAAGGAGCTAAGATATAAAAAAAAAATATGTAACTTCCTTATACAGTGAAACCTGTCTAACTCGACATGCACTTGAAGACAATTTTTTGTCAGAATACAGTGTCTCAAAGTACACAGTGTAAAAAAAAAAAATAAACCAAAAAAAAATAAAAATAAACCAAAAAAAATAAAAATAAACCAAACAACAACAACAACAACAACAAACCAAACAGCCCCTCCTCCCCCCCCCCCCCCCAAAAAAAAAAACAAAAACAAAAAAACAATGGAATCAGTAATGAAAATAAAAGTCGGAATGCTTAGTGAAATGGACGGTACAGGTGTTGGATTAAGCAGTTTTCACTGTATAGTGATATAAGGAATCTTGGTTTTTGGGACTCTTAGGAATTCGGTTTACTGTGATTTAATACTGGTTGTTCAAACCCTGATGGAGGACAAACAGAACTTAGAATTTCCAAATACAGACATACTTTAATGATTCCATCTTAATTTGCTCTGAAGTGTATATTTATGGAACAGTAAAGCTACTCAGAAAAAAATTATTAAATGGAGGATTGCACCCTTTACAAAGGGGAGATAATTGAGAATAGTGAAAATATGGTGCATTGGGCCACATAAATCTGTTAAGAATAAATAAAAATCTGGAACCACGTATATTTTATATGCTACAGAATTGATATATGGGAAGAAGTCGGCTATTAGATTGTGGGTCAAAACTCATAACTCAAAGTAAGTAATAGGTCACAGTGTTCATGTGAGGATGCTTGCATACACCTGACCCGCAGGTCATGAGATGAAGGTTTTTAAAATAAGATTTTCTCCTATTCATTTTTCTGCAAAGCGTTGATCCCTTATTGGAGACCCATACTACTACGAGGACCCCCCCCCCCCCCCCCCCCCATATACCTTGGTTTGAACAAACTGAATCAACATCCGAGGATTATGGAGCGCCAAATTAACATAAACTCAAATAATTGAAGATATCTTTAATTATTTGAAGATATCATCAATTCATTTAATACACGCAATGATTCAATGATTGATTATTTATTGCTTTCCACCACACTCAACAATTTTTCAGTTATCTGGTGGTGTCCAGTTTTTGTTGGTGGAGGAGAGAACCCAGATACAATGTACCAGGGAAGAGACCACTGACCTTCCGCAAGTAAACTGACAAACTTGCTCACGTAACGCCGCAGCCGAGATTCGAACACGGGCCGGCAGAGGTGAGAGGCTTTGTGATTGATTATTTATTGCTTTCCGCCACACTCAACAATTTTTCAGTTATCTGGTGGCGTCTAGTTTTTGTTGGTGGAGGAGAGAACCCAGATATAATATACCTTGGAAGAGACCACCGACCTTCCGCAAGTAAACTGGCAAATTTGCTCATATAACGCCGCGGCCGAGAGGCTTTGTGATTTTGAGCTCGATGCTCTATAACCACTCGGCCACGGAGTTCAATTGATTCAATGAAAGATATCTTCAAATAATTAATGATGTCTTCAATTCTGAATTATTGCGCGCATTAATTGAATTGATGATAGCATTCATTATTCTGCTGAATTGAAGGGCGTTATAATTGAAATGTTGCTCTGTTCAAATGAATTGATGATACCAACAATTGAATTATGTGCGCTACAAATCAGTTGAAGAGAGCAATAATTCAATTTAATAATTGAATTGATGATATCATTAATTCAGTTGATGCGTGCAGTAATTGAATTATTGTTTTCTTCAATTGAATGAATGATATCATTAATTCACGCGCAATAATTCTGTTAGAGAGAGCAAATATATAATTAAAGATATCCTCAATTTAACATATACATAATTGAATTGTTCCTTTCTTTATAGGAATTGATGCACGCATTAATCGCTAATACAAAAACTTTATACTTCAATTGAATTACTTAAAGAGATCACGAAATCATTTATATCGAACTCTAAATTAATTTTTGCGAGCAATATTTCTTCCACATGGTGCGCTCATCAATTGAATTCATTAGAGCAGTAATGTTGAATTGAAGCGCGCATGAAATCAATTTTTGCTCTCATTAATTGAATTAATGCGCACATCAATTGATGACCGCATTAGAATTGAATTGATGTGTGCATTAAAACCAATCACTGCAGTCATCATCAATTCATGATGCACACATTAATTCAATTAATGAGAGCAATAATTGAATTGAAGCGCGCATTAGTTCAATTGATGAGAGCAACAATTGAATTAATGAAATCTCCAAATAATTAAAGATAACTTTAATCATTTGAGTTTATGTTAATATTGTGCTCCATAGAGGATCATGGTCCTTGTACTCTTGAAGTGAAGATTTCACAAGTTTTTTTCCTATAAAAGTTTGATTCTCTATTGGTGGGGCTAGGGCGATAATTTGAAGAATTTTGAATCTACGCTACAATAAGGAAGACTTTACAAAACTTCTGTATTTTGTTGAGTAAATTTTTAAAAGATGGAGAAAATCATGCAGTCCTCAATATATCGATTAAATAAACTAGAGATAAAACTTCTTGTGTTTTATCAATGTTCTTATTAATTATACATGTGTGAAAACCAGACAAGATGATACTTTCAAATATGGGAGAAATCATTTTAGAGTAAGTACGCTGCTAGTAACAAGTGAACAAATCGATGCATTTGTTTGCTTGTAGAACGTAGAAGCCGACTGGTATCAGTGGGGGGTGGGGGGTTCACTCGAGAACAAATTTCGGAATTACGAGATAATTTTCTCTACAAAAAAATTATATTGTAATTTATCCTGTAATTCCGAGTTAATTTTCTCCTCACGGGGTCGAGACGATAAAATATTATACTGACATTTTAGAGACCGATGGCAGTAGCTCAATGGTTAGAGCGTTCGCTTTGTAACCGAGAGGTTGTGAGTTTGAGCCCGCTTGTGCTATGGCCGCGTCAAAAATGGGTAATAATTGCTCTATCGCCAAACACTCGGCATTTAGAAGCGAAATATTACCTTAAAGACGGAGGTCCCGTTGACATGTTTAAAATCCTCACTGCTACGGCCCAGAGCGCTAAGTATAGATCTACTGTAGCGTAATTAATTTCCGAGCATGTTTAATCCAAAATTGTATATGTAATAACTCCACACAAAGACGCTTCGTTCCTTTTTGAATGAAAACACAATGTAAAGTTCACAATTTACTTATGGTGATAAATCCAAATTAACATAATTACAGCATTTGATAGATACTGACTAACTTTACACTACACCGACTCCAAACTGATTCTGTCTAAAATGAAGTTCCCCTTATATATATATATATATATATATATATATATATATATATATATATTAGGCAAATTCACTCCTCCCTTGATGTATGATATTTACTCCTCCTTACAAAATAACTCCTCTTTACAAAGCAAAATCACTCCTCTTTACAAATATAACTCCTCTCTACAAATACAGGTCGCGCTGAGGAGTTAGAAATATATAGACTACTAACTTTCAAAAAGAAATACTACAAACTAATCTATGAAGTAACAATAATAATAAAATAAAAAAAATAATAGTCACTAGTTATAGCAAATTTGCGCTACACTACATTTATGGTACATCACCTACAGCTGGTGACGTCTCAATCTGAGTGAAGATTTCTCGACGCGATGTAAAACAACCAACCAACCTGACATATTATCTTATTAATCCAGACAATAAACAAATTTTTATGTTTCATCATGTATCAGCGAGAGGAGGCTGTATTGTACATGTATCATTGAATTTGACATAACAGTATGTAACCGCTACGACATAAAAGGCATATCACAGCATCACTTACCGATACATGTAACAATGTTACTGAAGTACAGACCTATATTATAAATATGCACTACAGAGAAGGCTAGTCCCTTGGGGATCTGGGCTAGAATAGGTCCTCAGTACCCCCTTGCTTATCGTAAAAGGCGACTTAATGGGGCTGTCCTTCGGATGAGACCGTAAAAACCGAGGTCTCGTGTCACAGCAGGTGTGGCATGAAACAGATATTTCCCTGCTCAAAGGCCATAAGCGCCGAGCATAGGTCTATATTTTGCAGCCCTTCACCGGCAATGGTGACGTTTCCATGTGAGTGAAAGATTCTCGAGCGGGACGTTAAACATTATACATATAAAAACAGAGAAGGCTCAACGGCGGACCCGAAAACTTTTCAAGGGTGGGGGTGGGTGGGTTCAACTGAAGTTTACACGTAATCTTTACCCAGAGTTATCTTATAAGTGAGTGCAATGAACGATAACTCTGGAATACTCTGGGGAGATTGGTATATACCCTTTCATCCCAAAAAAAGTTGGGGTGGGGGTGGGGGGATGAGTCAACGCCAAAATAATAAAAATAACATTTGCTTGTTAAAAAGTGCCTGCACAGATTAAAGGGGAAAGTTTACCAGAAGCTGTTCTGTATTCAAACAATGATACCTCAGTTTCCCTTATAAGTTATCTCGGAAAAAAAAATCGAAAAGACTGGTAAATATGCGACCATTTCTATGAACAAACATTAAAACAAACATAAAGTAATTATTCGAGAAATCTATTTTTCCCGTAATTACGAGACAATTAACTAGTAATTTTGAGAACATATCTTAGATGTTACAAGAATTTTCACGCTATAAGTATAAGATGTATACCCCCTAATTGAAATCTATCCAAATTAGGAGGTACACTTGATACACTGAATGAAGCCAATTATAAAATCAAAGTGAAAAATTCTTAATTGTAACATATAAAATTTCGAATTAATATTGTATTTACGCGCTATAAAAAGTACATGCAAGTTGTTTCAGGCACATACTGTAATCTGAAACTGCAATACATACATATCTTACTGCGAGCCTGACCATTGATTCTAATGAAGCACTGATTTGTACCCTTTTGAAATAAGTGTCCTATTTTTGAAATAATATTCAACTGAAAATATTCTGACCTTAAAAAACCCCTCCTTCCACACTGCTCCCCACCCTCTGAAACCAACAATGAAATAGCGTATCAAATAATCAAAATATGTTACTTCAGTACAATATTTGTTTCATTGGATATTTTTTACGCATCTTAATACATGTGTATTCCAATGAATTACAATCTTTATGAATTTACAATCGAATTTGATTTTCCAACTTACCAAGATCAGGATGGGGTATCTTTAAAAGTACCAGCACATATAATGTTTAATTCATTGTTTCTGATTTGGAAAATGATGTATATATGACTGATGGTGAACATTTTGCGGAACATATTGCGTGCTGCGACGATATGTAGCCATACTTTAAATAGTAAATGTAGAATGTAAGTGAGACGCATATAAAGTAATATTTTTCACATACAAAGATTCCCGCCACGAAATGATTCTATTTTTCAAAATGGCAAATTATCTTTCAAAATTGATTTCGTGGGTTGTGTGTGTGGTTTTTTTTGGGGGGTGGGTTGTTTTTTGTTTTTGGTTTTGTTTGTTTGTGCGTGTGTGTATGTGTTTTGTTTTGTTTTTCTCGTTTTAGCAACACCTCCTCCATGTTTTTACCATGGCGACCATCGGAACATGACTCGGACTTTTACGCTTTTTTCTCCGGAAAAGGCCGAGTTTTATTCCGATTGCATGGCGACCTGAAAGTAGTATCTATTAAATTGAATGTTATTCCTTTCTTACCAAACATTTGTTTTGTTACAGAAAAGTGAATATTTCTATCGTAGTTTCTATCATTTATTTTTTGAGCCATTAGAGTCGCTGAAATGGCAATATGTGAAAATGTCTTTTAACACAGCCTTTGGGTTATTTAGATTGTACTAAATTAATATCCGGGAGTTTGATGCGCGCTCATCTTCAAACCTTCCCTAGTTACACAATCTAGTGATACGCAAATATGGCGAGTGCAGCAGAGTTGCACTTGTCTCGAGGGTCCCGAATTCCTCTCAAACCAGTGATTGATATTGAGCGAAATATATATAGCTTCTTTTCAAAAGAAGACGCAGATCCACAGGCCTGCTGGGAGGCAAGAAAGCGTCAGGTGAGACATAATTGTTTCAATTACATTGTTCCATAGACATTTCATCATGGCTCACGGCCAAATCTTAGAATCCTCTGACATGATGACATGACACTTGCCCTCGTATTTACATTTTGACATGTCACACAATATTAAAACGGAGATGAGAGTAGGAAGATTCTCGGATTACTCAAGACCTTGATCAATCATTACTTTTGGGCCTGTTTACACTCAGACTGTACCATCCCGTTTCATGCCCCCCCCCCCCCCCCCCCCCCCCAGCTTTCTAACATAATCGGTGTGATTTTGTTCTTTTCTCTTCAATATTTTTTGTTCAGTATCTTAAAAGTCATATTTTAATTTGTATTACATTTTAATTTGATAAAAGCACATTCCAGTAGTCAAATGCCTTTGAGCTTAATATTTTGATGGTTCATTTTTGTTGTTGTTGAAGGAATTAATGCAGTTACCACATAATCTATTAAATTTATTTAGTTTGTTGGGACAGTTTATATGTTTTAGAGGCTGTGAAGTGCATTATATTATATTATATTACATATCTATATATATATATATATATATATAAAAGAACAAATAAAAAACACACACAAAAGTAAATCATAACGCAAGTGCTTTCACTGAAGAATTCTCAGGTGTTATATCTTAAAATTGTTTAGAAATGTCTTCACGTCATAAAGGCATCCAAGACACACAAAACGTGCTATACCTTACAACCTCACCAGAAGAATATGCACTATTGTCAGTGAGAAACCTACAATAGAACAACATTTAGTGGAATTGAGAAATTATCTACAAAAACAGAATTATCCAATCAAACTCATAGAAGATGGAATCAAGAAAGCCAGAAAACTCAATAGAAAAGATCTTTTTAATAAACCCACCATAAATTCCAAAACAATTTCGCGCATTTTACCATTTATTACAACACATAACCCAAGATATTCTAATGTTACACCTATTGTATGGCAGCTCAACGACCTGCTATAAACAGATGAAAAAATGGGAAAAGTACTGAAAAAGTTTACTTTTATTAACAGCAAGAGACAACCAAAAAATCTTAAAAGACTGTTATGCAAGTCTAACTTCCAGGAAAAGTCCAACACTAAAATTTTCACTGTTACCAAATGTGACGATCGAAGATGTGGAATGTTTCCATATTTAAGGGAAGGAAATTCGTTCCAGTTAAATAACAAGAAATTTATGGTGAATTCAGACATGGTGTGTTCCACTAAAAATTTAATATATGTGATAACCTTTGCTGGATGTGGAAAACATTATGTCGGTGAAATGGGGACAACTCTGCGAAGTTGTATACATGTTCATAAACAACATATTTCAGTACCTTAATATAGGAAAATAAAAGTTAGTGAACATTTAGATGTGTTAGGTCACAGACAATTTACTGTATTTCAGTTTTATAAACTTTACACAGAAAATACTATTTCCCAACGCGAAAAAGAATGACACTTTATTCAGACTTTAAAACATGATCTCAATAGCTCACTGTGAAAACTGTTTGCTCTGATAATCTATGACATCATAATATGTTTAATGCAATAACCTTTTCCCTTTATTTGTTTTTGAAGTTGTTATGTACGCAAAATGTCAAAACGTTTTTATGACTAGAAGACATTTCAAAACAATTTTAAGATATGCCTGAGGATTTTTAAATGAAAGCACTTGTGTTATGATTTACCTTTGTGCATGTTTTTTTTATTTTGAATTTTTAAATTTCTTTGAATATCTTATACCGGACACTGCAATTTTAATTTGAATTAACTTTATATATATATATAAATCCAGAAATAAGTATAGAAAATCTACACAAGTAGTAATAGTATGATAAAAATATCACAAAGGCGATTGAGTATATATAACAATATATTAGCGCTTTATGATATCATGATGAACTCTGCTTAAGCGTAACAATATATTGGTGCTTTATGATATTACTTTGCAATCCCTGTGTACATGTGTAACTAAGCAATATTCAGTATACTCCTGAAGAATTGAAGAAACTAGTTGAGTATATACTCAATTGGCTTTGTGATACTTTTATTATATATATATATATATATATATATATATATATATGTGTGTGTAAAGATAAACTATCCCAACATGTTTGGTAATCATATCATATAAAATAAAAAAAGAAATACATTTATTCCTAAATAATTGTGACATTATATGGCATGACATAATGTCAACTCAGTTTTTCTGATGTATGTATAAAAATGTTGATATCATGTAAGTCAAATGGTATTATCAAATTGCAATTTACAACAAAATTAGATTAATTAATATAATTTAATCAAATAATTAATTTCATCTATATTTTCAGGCAGCCAAAGTGGTAGTGCCACCTCCGAATCTCCCAAGTGAGAAAAAATCGGAGAGTTCCATCCCATTTCTTCCACATCAAACATCAAAATCTCAGTCCAGTGGTGGATCCATGTCATCCAAGAGTTCAACCCCATCCAGCAGCATGCTTAGTTACTACCAATGTGACACCCAGGTGAATAAAGATGCACAAGTAAGCTCGTGGATTTCCAGTGCTGTACCAGGCATTTCAGGGATGGAGGATATTCAGGAGTACAAAGGCAAGTATAAATACATGAAAGTGACAGATCCAGAAATTTCTTAATGGGTGAGGGGGCAGGGGGTGGTCAGACAAGAAGTATGAAACCCTGAAGCTACTGAATTCAGTCAAAACAAGAGGTATATAATTCTGTGTTTTTGGACATATTTCTATCTAAAAAAGGATTATATACTTGTGACAATGATATCTAATACTGTAATACACATTATATTTGTTTGGTTTTTTTAAAAGGGGGCACTGGATATGCCACTTCTGATCTTTATGTACATGTATGTGTTTTCGCTATGTTGTGGTAGTGCATTGGCTGAACTAATTTTTCTGTATCTTATGATACTGATAATTGTTTGGTTGTCCTTAGATTAGTTTACTGTGATGCAATGTTTACCTTTTAAATGGAGAAACATATCATAAGCTTAATTATCCTGTTATTCTTGAGATTCTAACCAAAGGAGGGTTTATGATCCATTGCCCCAGTAATGTAATGTAAATTGCAGGTGAACTTAGTACATAATTCTCTAGGTCACCCATCTATATGCAGTTTGCCTGTTGCAATTTGTGTTTGTCATTGTATATCATATATTTCACATTTTCAACTTCTTAGACATTACTGGGACAAGTTTTACCAAAAATATGGTATGTAGCATTTGTGGAACACAAATTATGAATTTCATGGACCATTTCCTCCACAAGGCTGAAGGGTGCATAATCAGCCTAGACCTAAAATAAAAAAAAACATAAGCAGAGAGAGTTCTATTACTGTATAAGATGGTGCTCAAATTCAATACCCCTGGATTTAGAGCACTGCCTTCGAGACTCTTGATAAATCAAAGTTCACAGAACCACACCATAACTATTAGAAAATCAAGAGTTTTAGTTCAAAATCAGGAAATCGGCAATAAATCTGACTAATATATTTCAAATTCCACGCTTACAGTTCACTTGATGTCGCTGCTCAGTTCTTCTGTAAGAAGTTGTAGAGCAATACTTGCCATACTGACATTGTGTCAAAATCAGGTTTAATTCATATTTTATAAGTCCTTCATAAGGTGCTTGTATGCCAGAGTGAAGTGTTGCAGTTCATACCCTCATGCATTTTCAACAAGAGGCCCATGGGCTACATTGTTCACTGATATCACAATGGCCCTACTGTTGTTCAACTTGTCTGATTTTTAGAAGATTTTTATTCATTCTTTACTCCCATAAAAGATTTTGAACCCATATTGTGCCCAAAACAAGACTTAAAGAGTCACAGCATAACCAATACATGGGGATGTCTCAATACCAATATGACTAAGCTCTTGAGAAGATAAGACTTTGAAAGATTTGCTTTCATGTATGCATGCATTGTGTAAAACTTGATCCACCCTAACCCCAGGGTGAATGATTTGAAGAAGAAAAAAAACCTTGAATCCACACAAATTAGGAACATTTGCATTTTGTTATCATTTAGTGTGGCCTTGCTACTCTTGAAAAGAAGTTTTTGAAATTAATTTCCTGTATGTTCCCATATATAACTTTGATCTTCCCTTGTTGCCCCACCTACCATGGGACATCTGAATTGAACAAACTTAAATTTGATCTACTGAAGAAGCTTGCATATCAGTACGACTAATCATGGTCCTGCTGTTGTTGAGATGAAGATATTCAAAGATGTTTCCCTATGTGTCCCAACTTCGAATGGGAAATTCTTTCCTGCAGTCAGTCACCATGTCATACTTTACATTATTTGCATTCATGGGCCTCCAGGTATCAAGTGTCCAAAAGTACCATCAGCTTTATCACCACCGCTTTCTCCTTGCCCTCACATAAGAGTTGGACATGTTGTTGTTGTTTGTCTCTAACATTGTCAGGAATACTAGCTTCTTCCCAGTGTAGACTCACAGTTCCCAATTTCTTGTACTTAATATGCCATCTTTGTGCTGTGGTGATCCTGGTTGTTTGCTCCTTACTTCTGACAAAGCTGATGAACTGTGGTGATCTGAGTGTGTATGCTCTTACCTCTGCTCTGTCGCTAATGTGTTAGTTAATGCTTCGAGAACCTGGCCATGCCTCCACTTACTGATATGTCTTCCTTAGTATAGGGCTACCTTGCAAGATGATAAAGCATGCACAATGTTTCCTGGCTTGTGGGAAAGTGGAAACATCCAAGTCTTCTGTAAGTCCCTGGATTCTCATGTTTGTTGGTGTTGGTAGCACATCATACACCACTCTTGTAAGGAACTGGAGTTGGAAAAATGGATATTTCGTATTTCACTCGACTGCTGCACCCTTTGTTCCATTTTCCATTGGTCCAATTTCCTTGACTCCCCATCTCCACTGCCTGGATGTATCTTGCCTCTTCTTCCTGTTGCCATATCTCGCTTTGGATCATTTGTCTCCTATTGTAGCCTCATCAATACGAGGGCGAGTCAATAAGTAACCAACTTATTTCAGGTTGAGATCCACTTATTCTTTTTCGATGCAATTGCCCTCTAGTGTGATGCACTTAGACCAATGGTGTTCAGGTGTCATCAACCCAGAACTGAGGAAGTCAGGATCCTTTCCATTGACCCACTCCTCAACTGCCATCATGATGTCTTTGACAGACCAGAAATGACGTCCATGGATATCCTTTTTCAAGTTTGGGAATAGGAAGAAGTTGCTAGGAGTTAGGTCAGGCAAATAGGCAGGATGTGGTATTAATTTATACCCATTTCGTTCCACAGCATCCATTGCAACTTTGCATGTGTGGACTCTTGCGTTGTCCTATTGCAGCAAAACACCTTTAGAGAGTTTACCTTAGCGTTTTTCACAGATGCCAATTCTCAGCTGGGCTAGCAAGTTTGCAAAATACACTCCAGTTATTGTACGTCTCTTGGGTAAAAAGTTCAACATAATAACATTTTTGTGTCCCAAAATACTGTACCATCACCTTGCCAACAGATTGCTGATGCATCCAGCCATCTAGTTGCTGACTCTATGTCAAGGATTTGTGTTTCTCTCCAGAGGGTTTCCAATGTCTTTTTGGCAAAGTCTTCATTTTGTTTTTAACACCATGTCGGTTGCTTTCCACTCGTGTCCAGACTGTGTGTAGGCCACAACTTCTTTTACTTTCAAGTCCTTGGAGTCCTTCAGGATCATTATTAGTCTGACCTTTTAGACTTTGAACTCTTCTATCACTGGCAAAAGAAGTTAGAACAGCTTGGTAGTCTTACTGTGGAATCTGATTGATGAAAAGCACTGTGGTAGTCCTATTGTCTGAGATACTTACTGACTCATTTTAATACCTTCTACAGTTGTTTGGTGATGCAGTATAGTATGCGTGGCCGTATCAGCTTGAGTCTTTGTTGGAAGCATGATTTCTTCTTCTTTGGCATGTCTGTCTTGTTGATGTGAAAATATCTTTCTGTTGTACTCTGTTCTAATTGTTTGCTGTTGTTGACATCCTTCAGGGTATCATCATATCTCTCTGGATCTTTAGAGTAAATCTTTGGATAATCTGTCCCTTCTTCATAATCAGACATCTTGATTTTCCAGGCTTGTACTTCATTCAGGCTCATGTAGCTGTTTCCTCCTTGGTCCTCCAAAACCCATTTGACTTGTATATACCATATAATGGGTATTTTCAGCGGTTGTCTATATTTTGCAGAATTTTGCAAGTAGGTAAAAATCCACTAAAATTAAAATCGCAAAATAATACATTGATACAGGTATGTATTGGTAAACCACAGAAATTGGAAACGCAGAATATAATTTGCTTCCTTTTAGGAATCAGATTGCTAAAATTTCCAACTGTAGAAAATATCCATTGTATGGTTTTTGTGAGTTAATGTCAAATCAGCCATGTAACCTCTGCTTGCTGGTTGTGTGATATTTGCCTTGGTCTTTGGCTCTGTTGTTTCTCTTCACCCCACCTCTACAAGTATGTATTGCCATATCAAATAGAATAACAGATACCATGCAATCTTGTCACTATCCCTTGCTCTAGCCATTGCCATAATGTTATGTAGTTTTCAACTCTGAATCTAAGATGAATTCTTCTGAGATAATCTATTATGATTGTGGCAATCTTCTCTGGTATCTGGAAGGAATGAAGGGCTATTTTGATCAGCTTGTATGGAACTGTACCATTGGGTTGGGTCTTTCATCCTCTGTCTTGAAAAACCCAGAGGGTGTTCATTCATGCTGTTATGAGGTTCTATAGCTCATATAATGAAAATGAATATCTGTTTAGATTCACTTAATTGAGAGGCTGCTTGTATTTGGCACGAAGTTTGCTTATGTTCAAACATGGTCATTTATCCAATGGTCATTTATCCAAGATGATGGTCACCGAAGAAAGGGTCAAATATTTGTCCAAATTGTTTTAAATGTTAGTAGAAGTAATTGTCAATTAACCTTTTTTTTTCTTTTTTTTTTTTTTATTTCAAAAGCTGCAGCCATTGAGCTAAGATTTTAAAAATTCACTGCTGCACAGTTAACAATCAGTACTTCTAATTTATGTTTTAGTTACTTTGTTTTGTTTTTTGTTTGTTTGTTTGTTTGTTTATTTTGCTGTGTGAAACTGACAACTCAAGTAATCATTAAGGGTCATGGACCCCTCATAATTTACAGACTTATCCCTTTTATTCAGAATCAAGGGATATAGAAATGGAGATGAAAAGATTAAAGGTCATTTTAAGTTTTTGACTATAGAAGGTTGCAAATTCTAAGTTTCAAACTGTTGAAAGCCTTTCTTTTGTAATATGTTTGATAGTACAGCACAGCGGTAAGTTTGTTCTTGTTGACCAGTTTTCTGTAAATGTGTTTCCTATTCTGAAATCTTAAAATAGATTTTTTGTAGGGATAAATTTCCTGTTTAACAGCTTTTTAACTGTTTTAAGGGGACAAAACTCTGTGAATTAGTTAATGACTGGGAACTATTACAAGTTAACAATTTATTGTGGCTGTATTCTGTAAAATCTGGAAAATTTGTATATGTACATGGGACTAGTGATGATATGCTTTTAACTAATAGTCAGGTGACCGATAAGGCCCGTAGGCTTCTTGTGTGAAAAATATTTGTGCAAATTCAATAGACCTGCATTTGCTGATAGTTTATCAGTAGCCTGATAACAAGAAATAGTATGTAGTGTGAAGTTCTTTGAATCACTTTGTGATAACTTTATTTTCCTGGAAATTATTAAGGAAATATATTGACACCAAAAAAAAATTGTTCCTTAAATTTGTATATTTATGTAGCACTTGAATAATTTCAACATTTGCAAAAATCATGACAAAATTGTGTAAAATGTATTTGCTTTTTGATTTGATTGGGTTGTATTGTTTAATTCACAGATGACAGAAATCAAAATCAAACCCCACAACCTACTGCATCGACTGGAACGAGTTCCCGAGCGTCATTAATCAGTGAAGCAAGTAGGCAATCAGCAGAGTTGGGTACCAAAGCTGTTCAATCCAGTAATGCACCTACTGATAATGGGCATGATGTACACTATACCCACATAGGCTCATACATTAGAGACAGCTATCAAAATGGAAAGATATGTGACATTTGTTTCCGAGTGGGACAGGAAATGATTCCCTTACACAGAGTTGTATTAGCATGCCATAGTCCTTACTTTGCAGAAATTTTTGAATCTGAGGAGTTTAACTTACAGCCCAGAGGGCCAATACAAGTTAACATCAGAGGGGTGTCAGCAAAAGAGGTGAAGTTATTTTTAGAATACATGTATAGTGGGAATATTGCAATCAGTGCAACAGAAATTCCTGCCATCATGAAGCTAGCAAATCAATTTCGTGTTGAAGAGTTAAGAAAATTTTGCTACCAGAGGACAAAACAACTCGACAGTGAGGAATTGTTAAAGCTCCTGCCAATTTTGAAAAAAGCAGCAGACACTGAGTTTTGTGACTGTATCATGAAAATAATAGCAAAGCGCTTCATCCAAGCTACCCAGTGTAATGCATTCTTCGATATTGATATTGACACCCTTTGTATGATTTTGTCCAATGACACCCTAAACGTCAAGTCAGAAATGGATGTGTTTTGTGCTGGCGTGGCCTGGATGAACCATCATAACACAGAAGAGAGGGCTCAATATTTGGAGGAAATAATGGAATGCATTCGATTCCCATTAATGTCGAACAAAGAACTGTTCACATGTTTCAAGAAGTGTCCGATGTTGAGAAATGACCCACATTGCGTGGAAATGATAACCTTGGCCAATTGGTAAACAAGTTTTTATCTACTCAACATTTGATATGAAGACTGGCTTAAAATTTATAATGTTTGATATTATAAAATGCAAGGGAATTTTTTTAAATTGTGGGTTGAAAATTGGCAGACTCAAAATTGTACTGTCATTTTCAATTTCTTTCTTCTGACCACATTATTTCTAATCTGATTCCTGATGCCATGATTTTGGTGATTTTCCAAAGGCTGGTACCAGTGATTTGTAAATTGTCAAGTAAATTTGTCAATTTGTGAATTGAATAGTGGTGTGTGTACTATGAAGACTAAGAACCATTTTAGAATCACTGAAATTTCTCTTCACCTCTGTGATTCTGAAATGATTGTAATTTTTAGTCAAACCTTACAGTAATCATGATAATAGATCTTTTCTTTTTTTTTTTCGTTTACCTCTGATATAGGGCACAGACTTCCATGTCACTTCAGGAGCAGGACCCACTGGACATTGAAGTTCCTAGTCAGAGGGACATCATCAACAACACCCACAGTGTTAGCAGTTACTTAAGTGTGAGTTTTTATTTTAGGTCACCAATGAATCTCCTTTATTCTTTAATGTTAACTTTTTAGCCCAACTCAAAAGTTGAAAGCTTGAATGAGCTTTTGAGATTATAGATTATCTGTCGTTGTATGACATGACACATATTCATTTAAGTAGGCCAATTTCAGTCAAATATACCATAAAGTATCCATGAGTAGAGGGAATTAAAGATTATTTGAATGAAGAGTCATGTGTCTTCCCTCAAGGGGAGATAAATATGAAATGGTGATAATGGAAGGGGTTGTGTCAGACCTTATCTTTTTGTGAGAGATTCCTTATATAGTCTGTTGAAATTCATAAGCCCTGGGGTCATGAAGTGGCTATACTAAGAGGTTCATTAATGTTTGACATGTGTACTAAGGGATTTTTTTAAAAAAGTCTTCTCAAAAACAATAAGACCTCCAGTTGTCATAAAAATATGCAAAAATATCCATATAGTTTATACATAATTGTTTAAATTTGGCCCCTGAGGTCATAATGGGGTATCACTAGGAGTGTTAAAGTATTGCGTAGAGGATATTTAAAACAAAAATATATCCCAAATATCTTCTTAAGACTACAAATTTCAGTATAGTTGCACACATTTTCATTAATCTAAGATTCAATTCAGTTTGTTCAAATCAGGGTCATTGAGGTTATGGATAGGAGTAAGGTTGGACACTGCTGAGAATGAAACTGTACAACATAGTACTAGTATTCTGAACATGATATAGTATTCTTAATGACATTGTTATCAATTCAACAGCAATAGGAGCAAATGCTGTAAAACTGATATAAAACCAAAACATGTATTACAGAATTTAAAAACCTGAAAGGGGTTTTATACCTATATTAATTTAACTAGCCCATATGCAAAATTTCTAGTAATTTTAAGGTTTAAGTTTTCTATTGTGGTAATACCATGTAACTGTAAGTGAAATTTTTAGTGAGACACAAATTTAGCGATTTTTCTATGAAAAATTTTCTATAAAAAAAAGCGATATATATATATATATATAGTGTCAAGAGCAAAATTTAGCGATTTTATAATACCTGGAAAGATAACTATTGTCTCAAGTATGGAATAAATTGTTAGCAATATTCAATTTTGGAGATCTCATCACTCTGACTAATAATGCCAAAATTAAATCCTCACTAAAAATTCTGCTAATACAGTATTGCTATACTTTGTTTGTATATCAGCATGGTTAGCTCAGTGCTTAAATTACCCAGCCAGTAATGCAAGGGTCACAGATTTGACCTCCAACTGATATATAGATTTTTCTCTTCTTTTTTTACTACAGTAAATTACTAATATCCATATAGAGTTTACATTTTTACTTACCACAACAGATATCAAACTTAGTACACTGGTACATCCTAAAGAGTGGAATGAGGTTAAATATACTAATAAAGGTTTTGTTTAAAGCAGACTTTTTAATTTACACGTTAATTCCAAACACAATTAAATAGTTTTAGTGTTTGTCATATCTCAGTTTGCATGGCATTTTCTATTATGCAATCTGTATGTAAACAAAAACATAGCACGAACCTTGTTTACATAACAAAGAATAGTGAGTGCTGTATCTCAATTGTAACTCAGCAACTAATGTTCAAATTTTGGTTGATGTTTAGAAATATTTTAATTAAGCATTGTAAACATTAAAAATGGAAAAATAAAATTGAAAATTTTCAGCTTAAATTATGTCCATGTCCCTTTAAGGATCTTTAATTTCAAACAGTAATGTTGAAAGAAATAACAGTTTTTATACCAGTATATGTAAAATTGTATTGTTATCCAATGGTGGTTTTATTTTACTCTTGGACCACATGATACTGGTTGTGCTCCAAGCTTTTGAATTGCAAATCTCTTTATAATTAAAGTGACTCAGGTGAGCATTGTGGTCCATGGGCCTTTTAATTTTGTTACTGTTAGTATAACCCCTTTGAATACTACTCCTGTCTATTCTGTAATCTGTCTTTCTCTTTTCTGTCTTCCTCCCTTTTCTTTTTCCAGCGGCATTCTAGCTCAGACAATGAATGTTCCAAACTTGATATTGAAGTTGAGGTTAGTCACATGCCAGAGGACATGGCAAGTGACTTCAACACACATGCTTACATGCATAGTGTGAGCTCATCCACCATCTCCGACAAATGTGTTGTTCACCAGTACAGAAAATCCAAATGTAAATTCCATAACAATTCATCCAATAACATGACATTAAAAATATGCATCTAATTCTGAATGGTCTTCTTGGGATTTTTGTCAAATTTTGAATTAAAAACAATTCATAATTTTATCTGGGGAAAAAATTACTATGTTAATGATCATTGAAATTTTAGTTGAGGAAACTGGGCATGAGGAAAAAATGTATGCTCAAAGAGAACAGGCCAGGGTGCAGCATGAAGCAGCTCAAAGAGAAAAGGCCAGGATGCAGCATGAAGCAGCTCAAAGAGAAAAGGCCAGGATGCAGCATGAAGCAGCTCAAAGAGAAAAGGCTAGGATGCAGCATGAAGCAGCTCAAAGAGAAAAGGCCAGGATGCAGCACGATGCAGCTCAAAGAGAAAAGGCCAGGATGCAGCATGATGCAGCTCAAAGAGAAAAGGCTAGGATGCAGCATGAAGCAGCTCAAAGAGAAAAGGCCAGGATGCAGCACGATGCAGCTCAAAGAGAAAAGGCCAGGATGCAGCATGATGCAGCTCAAAGAGAAAAGGCCAGGTTGCAGCATGAAGCAGCTCAAAGAGAAAAGGCCAGGATGCAGCATGAAGAAGCTCAAAATAAAGAGAATGATGCTCTTTTGAAAAGAGTTGTTAAGATAGAGGTTTCAAGAAAGCAAGATGTACTTAATTCAAGAGAAATGGCAACTGGAAGGGAATTGGAAATCGCTGCAGGAAGAAAAGACAGGTCACAGTCACAGCATAAAAGGAAGACTGTTGAGCAAACCCAGGAGAAAATTAACCAACCTACCAATTTTGATAAAGAGAAGAAACAGTCCATGATCTGGGATGGGAGCCACTGGTATTTGATAGGTGGGTAAGACTGATGAAAACAAATCAAAAACTCTTTTAGGTCATTCATAGTGATGTAACACTGAGTCATCAGTAGATACATTGCCTTGAAATCTCCTCACTGTGTTAGATTATTGGAGTATGAATTAAATCGGAGTTATTTCCATTTTAAAAAACATCTTTTTATGCTGCTTAAAGCAACCTCCACATAAATATTCTATTTCTGTGTGTGTGTGTGTGCATGCATGTGCGTGTGCAGAAACTTAATTATACTTCATTTTATATATTTGTATTTCTTTTGGAAAAAAAAGAAAGATAGAAAAACAAACACAACTTTCATGTTGATTATCTTCAATTATCAATGCAAGGAAATTTAAAGGAAAATCTAGACTTGTTGATCCATTTGGGTTAATATAATCTTCAAAAGTCATCCTGTTTGTATACTTGTAGGTGGAACCACATACAAAGGCAAAGAAAAAATCCCACACCCCAAAAAGGAAGTCCTGATTTACAATTATGAAACCAGAATGTGGAAGTCTCTTGCTCCTATGAAAGAAGCTAGAATGCAGCATGCACTTTGTGTTGAAGACGGCCATATATATGCCATTGGAGGGATAGGGGAGGGCAATCGGTAAGTTAATTACAATAAGATGTTTTTATCAGATTTTTTCAAAGGTACAGACCATTCACGTATGGGTGATTATGTGTGTGAGTGTGTTAATGTGTGTATGTAACACTGAACATACAGGTGACAATTTCTGTTCAATTGAATTGATACTTCAAATATGGCTTTGTTATCAAAAGAGGAAGAACCCTAATGATTTGGGGTCAAAGGTCACAACAGGACTCCATAAAGAAAGTTTGTAGATGTTCTAGAGGCCAAATTTTCTGCTCAATTGATTTGATACTTCATGATACTTCACATTTAGCTTTGTTATCAAGAAAAAAAAAAACTATTGATTTTGGAGTCAAAATGTCAAAGGTCACTGCAGTACTTTTAGAAAAAGCTTGTAGACACTCATTGTGAAGGGATATGCCCTGCCTTGTGGAACTCATGCACGTTTCTGTAAGATTTGCATTACTGCATGTTGATTTCTCAGAGTTTAAAACTTTTTCTATTTATTTTTCAGTCTCCTAAACAGTGTGGAGTGCTATGATACCAAACACAACTGCTGGTACTTTGTGAAAGCTCTGACAGAGCCTCGTGCAGGTGCACATGCCACAACAGAGAAAGGCAATATCTATCTGAGCGGAGGATATGGATGCCTGTCCAATGGTCACACTTATTCCATCTCTGACACGCTGGCCTACAATGTGGAATATAACAAGTAAATGAAATTAAATCTTTGCTTTATCAGTATAAAAATTACACTGTGTTTTAATGACTTGCCTCACAATTATTATGACTCTGAATAATAGTACATTCAAATCATAGTGGTCTGCTAATGGCATCTTCAAACTGACATATGAAAAGGCTAAAATTCTTGTTTATACATAACTTTGAACAATGAAGTTTACGTGATCTGAGAGCCATGGTTGGTGGGGGAAAAAATTATTCTTGTCAAAGCCAGAACATGGGAACCGAAAATCTTAGAACGTTTGCATTAATTTGAAACAAAAAATTTACTTTTAACAAGTGACAGTGTCTCAGTTATACGCTGATTAATTAAGGTCAAATGCTGTGACAAACAGAACTCTTTCATCGGTATTTGAAACCCACTGTAAAATTAGCTAAACATGCAGGGCTGACTGCTTGTAAAAATGATCAGCCCTTCCAAAGACCTATCTCAGAAAATAACTGCCATTTTTTAAAAGATTACTTTTATTACAATCTGTCTTTTGTATTAAAGTGACTAGGGCCCAGTTCCCATAGCTTCAGTCCCTGTCATATATAATTTTATGAAATAATCAAGGCCTGTTCCTTTGCTTGTTACAACTTCAATACCGGTACAATAAGTAGATTTCATACATCTATAATTAAAATTTCAATTAACAAAAATTTTAACATATCAAGGGGCATCTATACAAAGAGATTTGTTTGCCTGTGGTAATGCTTTCATTTTAAAAAAAAATTGAAAGATAGTAGACACAGAGGCTGCTTTTGAATCATCAAAGGTGAATTGGGCATGTTTAAGGCACTAAAAGGAAAAATATAAGGACTCATTTGTGGGACATACTTTGTAAAGTGTTATAGTAGTGATTCAAGTATAAAGAAAAGTTCAATATGAAAAGTATTAAAGAATGGTTAAGGAGAGGGTTAAAATAGGCTTTGACCTGCTACCCAATCCCATTCACTTTTTTGTGAATAAAATATTGTTTAAAAAAAAAAAAAGGTTCAATATGGCTAGAAGAATCATAAGCCATGATCAGTGGGGAAAATGAAAAGGGAAGAAATGAAAAGTTTGTTTGCACTCTAGCTTCATTTTGGTCATAGATTAAATAGTCATATTTAACAATGAGGATAGGTATGAATTACACACAAAGGATGCATATTAATCTCACATAGGGTGCATATGTATTTGATATAGAGGGTACCTATGAATTTGAAACAGAGGCTAACGGTGAATCTGACATAGAGGATATCTATTACCCTGACATAGAGGGGACTTGTGTATTTGACGTAGAGGTTACCTATGCATTTGAAGTAGAGCTTGTGATAAATATGACACAGAGTGTTAATGAATTTTACACATGAATATACATGTAATTGAGATATGGCCAGTTTTGACATTAGGAGAAATACAGACTGATTAGAGTAAACAAGCGAGCAAGTCTTTTTTTGTGTGTGTGAATAGGAAGGTCATGATTTGGAATTTATGCCATGAGGATGGGTATGAAAATGTCCAGACACATTTCACACAATTATCTTGAGTTAGATAGTATCTACAGCTTTCTAGATCTTTTAGTAAATAGTTACCCTGTACATGATGATGAAGGTCATTGGTTTTGTAGTAGAGGAAAAGATTCTGAATTAGACTTGTTACTTGATTCTCAGATGATATTTAAGGTCCAAGGCCTCTTGTATATCAGCACATAATTAAATTATTAATGATTTTTTTGACAGATGGACCAAGAAGAAGGAACAAACAAGGCTGAAGTTAAAGTCCCTGCTTTGGCAGTGAAGGTTTTACTTTGCAATGAACCCTATAGTCAAAGTTGAATTATGAATCTAAGTATTTTGTAAAAGTTGAATTATGAATCTAAGTATTTTGTAGAAAAGTTCAGAAATAAGTAATTATTCATTGTAATCTGCATATGTATATGCTGTTTTTATAATAAAAATGATGCATTTAGTGTTTGTTTGTTGTTTTTTTTATTAAAATATATATTTGTGTTCTTTTGTGCACCTGTTTTTATAAAACTTCATGCAGAAAGTGATTGTTTTGGAAAAGCTACACACATGTATCAGTATGTATATTCCTTAAAGAAAGAAAATATAGAAATGCTATTTGTTCTGAAATGATCCAGTATTATATATTGTATCCTGACTTATAGTGTAGTCCTTATTCATGTGAGGTAACATTTCTTATTTTATTACTTAAAGGCAGATAACTCTGTGTTTTACAGTTGGATAACACATATTTACAACACTACATGATTCTTGTAGCCTTCAAGAGCATCAATTTAGCTGTACATATATGTATAAAGAGGAGAATCCATGTGAGACTTGTACTGCTGGAGATTTTCAGCATGACAATGGTCAAAGCATACAATTATATAGATTTTCATAAAATGCTCCATAATAAACATTAATTTATGAAGCCACAAAGGAAGTTTCCATTCAAAATAGATAGACTACGAATCTTAACAGCTCCATAATTTTTTACAACAATTTTTTTTTTTTTTAATTTAAATACAGTAAAACATGGTCACAGTCAACATACTTATAATGAATTTATGCATGTGGTGAATTGATTTTCATTTCACTGTAGTTTTAAAACATATTATGAACTTATTAGATATAATGAATCAAAATTGTCAAAAACAGTCTGCTATAAGCATGTTTTACTGTACATGTTATTTTCTTAAAGTGAAACTCTTTCTGTAAAATTGACAAATATTTTTAAAGAAGTTTTTGAAGATGTTGTATTTGTAAGTCGATGTATAAAAGAGTTGACTTCCAAACTGAAACAATGACATATTTGTTTCTGTCGTGTTGGCATTTACAAGCAAGCTTGAATTAAAGCAGATCCTGGAGCATCGCCCCGTTTTTATGCAGCAATGCAAGAGGGCGGATATGCACACACTTTGCGCCACGGATATAATTGTGGGCTCCACACCAAATAACAACAGACTATGTCTTCAGAGAACATCTATACTGCCATCAAGACCCCCTGCCCAATATAGTGATAACCTCTACATCAACAGCAGTTCACCCACCAATCTTAAATCTTCCGAAATTTAATCACCTTTACCTCAGTTGCTGCTAACTATTAATTTTACTGAAAACTCATATGTTGCTTTCTGAATTGACTTACACACATAAATATGAAACATTTGGTAGTGATTAAATAAATGTAACCCCATGCAATAATCGCAAAGAAAAGGAAGCAAGTGAAGAAATTGATTTAAATCACCATACATTGGCCACTACTCCAATGTGTGGATGGTGGTAATTAAATTGTGTTCCATTTAAATGTTCTAATATTGACAAAGTGCAACATTTCATTTTTTTTTTCAACTTTCTTTATTTCTCTTTACCAATAGTATTGAGAAAATACACATTTACATAAGAATTTTCACAAATATATAACATATGCATAATTATGAATAAAAACTACAACAGTACATTTACAAAGAAAGCCATTATAGAGAGGACAGAGAATGATGGATAGCTTTTACGAATTTACTTAATTTTCTTAGCGTGACAATGTTACCAGAATTAAAGATAGATTTTGTATATAATACATTTGGTGGTGATCGTTTTCTCCAATTAATACATTGATATCTAATTACAGAAAAACTACTACATTTAAACAAATAATGGTATTCATCACCAATTTCATCATCATTACACAACGTACATTTTCTTTGGGACCTTTCTATACCGTACCACCTACCAACTTCAATAGGTAATCGATTATTACATGTACGAAATCTACACAAAGCTATTCTGTCAGAAGGGTCAAGTATATCAAGGTATTTTTCAAAACAAAAATTGTCTTTTATGATACGATAGAAAACTCCCTTTGATGAATTAAATACATCACTATACCATTTTTGTTCAAACTGGTCACATATTCGTTGCTTAATAGTATGCTTGAACCATTCAAAAGTAAAACCTCCTCTTAGATCCCACAAATTACTGAAACCAAGATTACTTAAATTATTTTTTACATAATGCATCCACTTAGAAAAGCAGAAATCTTGTGTTAATTTGCATTTACAAAATGCGTACATAATATTTGAAAATTTATTATCACCTGCAAAAGCAACCTTGCACCAATAATTAAGGATTCTTGATTGTACATCAACATAAAGTGGATACGCTCCCAATTCACCATATATCATATAATTTGGTGTTGAGCGTTTTAAATTCAAAAGCAATTTACAAAACTTTAAATGCACTCTTTCTAAACATTCATAATTACAATTACCCCAAACTTCACAACCATACAGTAAAATCGGCTTTACAATACTACAAAAAAGATCATACTGACAGCTTATCGATAGTTTGTGTAATCTTCCCTTCTTTAAGATCTCATAAACAGCCTTTAATCCTTTCTGGGCATTTCTCTTAACAGTGCTTGCAAAACCACCGTTTCTATTGAAAATTACGCCAAGATACAAATATTCATTAACTACCTCCACATCATGTGAATCATATTTGAAATTATAATTTTGTAATCGTTCTTTTGAAAATATAACTACTCTTGTCTTTTCTGTGTTTACTTTCAGTTTCCATATTTTGCAGTACTCACTGAAAATATCTAAAACTGTTTGTAAACCATCTTGAGTCTCCGAAATCAACACTGTATCATCTGCATATAACAGGATAAAAAGTTTGAAGTAAATGCCCAGTGCGTCTCTAACATCACTACTTAGATTTTCCAAACCTGTGACATTATTTGTTACAAAAAAATCCTCCACGTCATTCAAATACAGTGAGAATAAAAATGGTGACAAATTCTCGCCTTGACGTAGGCCGTTATTACACATAAAGTAGTCTGAGAATTTATTATCATGGACAATTCGTGACTTAATGCCTTTGTACATATTATTGATTAAATTGTACATTTTACCTGTGATGTTATTCATTAACATCTTATGCCATAGACCACCTCTCCAAACCTTATCAAAAGCTTTCTCAAAATCAACGAAAGCACAGAAAAGTTTCTTTTTTCTATTATACATATAATAGTCAATTAACATCTTAAGTACAAAAATATGGTCTATAGTAGAATATCCTTTTCTAAATCCAGCTTGGTTTTCATATATCAAGGCTACGTCATTGGAATAATTTGACAATCTAGTGTTCAATACAGCAGTAAACAATTTACCCAGGCAGCTAACAATAGTAATAGGCCTGTAGTTTTTCGGATCTCCTACAGATCCTTTGTTCTTATAAATTGGCACTAAATTGCCCCTAAGCCAAATATCAGGTAAAATACCGGTATCAAAAACTATGTTAAAAAACTGCACATAAACATTCACAAGTTTACTGGCAGAGTGCTTAATATACTCATTGACAATTTGATCCTCTGCACAAGCCTTATTACACTTTAACTCCTTAATAGCCTTCATTATTTCCTCTGCGCATATTGGCATATTCAGTAATTCACTCACACCATCAAATTCAATATTGTTAGGTAAATTTTCAACAAAATATTCACCAACAGGTTGTTCCCCTTGATTCAATTCCTTTAAAAAGTCAAACAAAGCACCAATATCTATACCTGTATTCTTACGTTTTGCACCAGAATTAATTATTTTCCAAAATTCCCTGGGATTCGTTGTTTTTATTTCTTTCATTTTGCATCGAACTTCCCTGTCGTGTTTCTTCATGGCAGCATTCATAACTTTTTTGTATGTCTTCCCCTTGATAAGTTTATCTATCTTAGCATCCGCTGTTCTAAACTTTTTAAATTTCCTATCAGCTGATTTAAACACTTTTCTTGCTTGCCTACACTCACTATCAAACCAAGGTTTGTTTTCTTTCCTTGCAAATTTACAATTCTTATTGATATAGGTTCCAAAAGTGGTTGTTGCTGCATCTATCATAACATTACAAATATCATCTGCAGTCTTATTTACAATATCTATATCACATGACTCATAGACAACATTCTCTAAACTGTTCAACAAATCATTTACCTTTGTGTCACTGACATTTTCTAAAAATAGATTAACCTTGGCATTATCCCACTTTCTTAATTTAGTGGCATTGTGACCATGACATGGTTCAGTGGTCTCTTCATTTTGTAACACTCTGCATTTTAGATTTAACGATAGCGGGCAATGTACATCTGACAATAGGTTACAAAAATCTAATATTTTAAAGGACAAGATGTCCTGAAGTACAGGTGCACTTACGATACAGTAATCAACAACGCTAGCATTCTTACATGTTAACGCACCAGATTCTTGTCCGAATCTTCCATTGCAAATATACAACATATTACCTTTACAAAAATCTAACAGCAAATTTCCAAAATTGTTTTTCAGTGTGTCTGAACTTACTCGTTGTCTTACAATACCAAGCATATCTAAAGTACATATATCATCATCAAAATCAATATCATTTCTATCATCAAAAACATCTACCGAGTTTATGTAATCATTTTCACTTGCAACACGGGCATTAAAATCGCCTATTAGACATGTATAATGATTATAATCACTAAAATTTAAAAACTCTTGTTCGACGTCACTGTATGGATCATCCTTACAGAACTTAGTTCCTTCAGGTGGGATATAAACGATACCAAGTAACATGTCGTACTCTTTTCTAATAATAGTTTTGTCAATTTTACACCAAAATACATAATTGCTTTTGCTATCTGACAATTCTTTCCTATAGCATAATGCAATTCCACCAGACTTTCTATTACCGACATTTGATCTATTTTTCATTTTCAGAATATAACCAGGTACAATAGGTGTATCTAAATTATCAGTCTTAGTTTCAACAAAACCAAGGATATCAAACTTATTTACGAATTCAAGTCAAAAGCTAGAAATTTTGTAGCTGCAAATCTGTAGATCGTTGGGATGAAATTGAAATATCTTCACCCAGCCCAAACTACGTACAGGTATATTCAGCTACTATAGTAATTAAGTGTACCCATGAATTTCCAGTTAGAGGTAAAGTTTTGTCCATATTAAAAATATTTATTCGGGTGTTAAATTAATGATAAAGATTAATGGTATGTCTTCTGAATGTTTCACATATAATTTTGGAATATAGCAAGGGAAAATTTGTTTCCTTTTTTATTTTCTTTATATAAACGCAATACTTCAGATAAAGACGAGTTATCATTGTCTTTGATACATTATTATGGCAGAATCTACAGAATCTACATACATTTTATACAAATACATGTATACAAACGTTCATGTAAAGAAACTTCTGATGAAAATGCCAGAAATCCTTGGTTTGGGTGTATACATAACATCTTAACATATACGAATTCAACGACGTTTTGTAAATGAAAAGGACTACTTTTCTTAAACAAAATCCGAAGGACCAATTTACTCTTAGGCAGTCAAGTGACAATATGAATTCTCCTAAAGGTATTTTATATAAAAGTTCGTTATGAAATATATCTTAACACGCCTTTAAATTTTTCGAGTAATTTTACAAAATTCGTACAACTCTATATGTAACCACAATCTACAAGTTTGGTAGACGGTCTGACCCAGTATACCTCGTGTCAAAGTATTTAGCACACACTGTGGCGTTTAGGTAGCAAATTTATAGCAAATGAATTTCACTATTTACTAGAATGTACAACTGTGTAAGAAATTAGGAAATATTTTTTTTTTGACGTTGGTATTGTAATAGATCCGATGTATTCAAATTATATGAAACAATGACAATTTAGAATTAAAATGATAAATTACAGGGGGGGGGGGGGGGGGGGGGGAGTAAAATTTCATATACATGTTTATACGGAATATATATCAGGGGTGGATCCAGGAATAGAAGTCTTGAGTCGGGGGGGGGGGGGGCGCCTTATGGCCCCCAGTGGGTCCAGGGCAAAGCCTTGGTGAGGGCCAAAGGAGCAAAGCCTCCGGAAGCTAGTGGATTTTATAGATTTTATAAGGCTTAAAATGATATATTGTAAACAGTCATTTTTACTATTTTCTGTCATTTTCAATGAGGTAAACTTAATGAAGCGATATGAATTTTAAGATTTTTGGAATATAATATATTTGCCCTGGACCCATTGGCAGCCTTAAGGCGGTCCCCAGACCCCCTGCCTCAAGACAAATGGTTGGTTCTGAAAACAAAGTCAATCATTGTTGCGTCCAAATCAATGTATAGTTCAGGAAATGAAGTCTAGATCTAATGTCGAATTTTCGTATCAAGTTTTAAAGGAAAGGGATTTCATAGCTCCACTACCCGTTGAAATTATTTAAGAAAAATGTTGGGTTGGTTGGTTTTACGAGAATTTTTCACTCATATTGAGACGTCACCAGCTGTAGGTGAAGTACTACAAATTTAGACCTATGCTTAGCGCTCAGGGCCGTAGCAGTGGGAGTTTTTAACATGCCAACGCCTCCGTTTTTGAAGTCATACTCGAAAGACTCCTGATTCTCACTTATAAATGCAGAGTGTTTGGCGAAGGAGCAATCACTATCTATATTAACGTACGTCTTAGGTTTGAAGTGGCCATGGCACGAGAGGGACTGGAATTCGCGACCTTATGGTTACGAAGAGAACGTTGAGCATCGTTATGCACAAAAGAAATTGAACTAATTTATTTTCAGTACCGAACACTTATGTGTCATATAGCCAAACTTTTTCTTTCACAAACTTAAACTTGTAGATAGTGATTTGTAGTAAAGAAAGAGAAACAGTTACTTATATTTTTTATGATTGTTTTTATGTAATTCCCTTCAGGAAAGACATTGTGAAATGGTACAATGCGATTCAGGGAATTTTTTTTTTTTTATAAAATCACAAAAGGAATTGTATTAAGGCAATATTGATGGATGCTGTTTGAAAAATATTCTTATTTTGTTAGCAAGAAAGCAATTTTATTACTCTAGATCACAAAACCCAAACTGTTGAATGCACTTAATATATTTAAATACTACAGAAATATAGTAAAATATTGTGAAAATGTATTTCATAGTAAATCCAAAATGCTTTGCAAATGGGTATCATTTGATGATATAACTTACAAGTTGTTTGTTGAAAATCATAATATATATTTAAAAAAGAAAATTACTACCTTTATTTTTGAATATATAGAATTCATTGTTAATGTTGTGAATGCAGGAGGTACATGGAGTTGTATGTATTAATGTGTATGAAATATAAAAATAGAACATAAATAAATAAATAAATAAATAAAAATGTGATGAAGGTCAACTACAATCAGCTATCAATATTATTCGGAGGTGGATCTAAAGCTTAAATGGGGTGGAGCGGATGGGGGGATTGATAAATTTAGCCCCAAGGAAAGCTGGGAAATGGAGATGTACCATTATCATACTTAAACGTACCAATCCTTCTGTGTCTCGTCCCATTTGAATTTTTAAAAAAAATTATTTATTTATTTTTGGATTCACCCATCATTTGGGCCGCGGCTTCTTCTTCTTCTTCTTATGTGATTCGTCTCCCCCACCATGTTGGTTTTCATACTTCTAACACCTCCTTAAGTTAAAAAAGGTATGTGATTTCCACATTGGACCATAAACCCTTGTCAACTTGATAAGATGATTTGCATCTTCAAGAATGCATAATTCTACCCTATTCTAGTTTATGGATTATTTATTATATACATGGTAGAATTAATCTTGTGTTAAAATATTTTCAAATTACCAGTCTGGATAATGATAAAGGAAACAGTAGCATGCCATTCTATTAGAAAACTCAATAATATATGACGCAGGACCGAATTATCTTTGGGCCGATTTGTCTAGTTTTTGTGAGCTTTCTACATGTTTGGTTTTAAATTTAGAGACGTGCAAATGATTTCCTGATTGAAATGTATAACGCATGAGTTCAAGGAAATTCTGAAAATTGCTCGAATATTGAAATAAAACTAAATGCTACAATTTTGCATCGTAAAAGGAAATGACGGACACAGAGGCCAAGGTCCATTTTCGAGTCATCCGCTTTATTCATGAAGCTGGTAAGAATGCTGCGAAGTCCCTTTTTTCCCTTCAAGATTAGCCCAGGCACTCTTATATTTTAGATTTAAAAGAAATCAAGGTTTTTTTTATGGTCAAATGCATGTCATGTCAGTTTATCGTCTCTTTCATATGATTGACTACAGGGACTCGTTACGAACTTTTTGTCTCATTAAAATTGACACCATCTATATCTTTAATCACACAAGGGAGGAATCCGGAATACCGAAAGTCGCTACCTCACATTTCCATTCGTCTCCTTTCTTTATTTTACGGACGTTAATATTTACAATTTGGTCTCAACCAATCAGGGTAAGATCATAGTTAAAATACCAAATATCTGTTTGCACCGGCAATAAATATGAAGCAATGCATTTTCTATTGTTTTTGAACTTCGGGAACTTTTTCTCAATCACACAAAATGGAATACGTGCTCTCATTGGTCAATTTAATTCGCTCTTCAATTTAAATCAAGTTAACTGGTACATTGTGTGCAAGAGTAGGTAAGGTGGGCTGTTTGAGATTGAGAGGGAAACACATGGGTTTCATGGTAAGTAGGAATTAAGACTTTAATAAGTATTACGATGATATATATTAAGTATCCAAACATTATGACCCCGTAATACAACATATTTTATGTCCATATTGAGAAAACATTCTCACGTATGAGTTAACTTGATTGAAATTGAAGAGTGAATTGAATTGACCAATGAGAATGCATCTTCTATTTTGGGTGATTGAGGAAAAGTTCCTATGGTTTAAAAACCACAGAAAATGCTTTGCTTCTTTATATTTCTTGTTGATGCAAACAGATATTAGGTATATTTACAATTTATGATCTTTCCCCAATCGATTGAGACTGGGATTGTAAAATTTAACATCCGTAAAATATAAAAATAAGATGAATGAAAATTTAAGATAGCGATTTTTGGGACTCAGGATTCCTCCTTTGTGTAAATATAGAATAGAGAGGCAAAAAACAACACGACTTAAAACAATGTATAATGTGGAGAAGAATTTAATTCCAAACTATTTCAAAGACATTTTTCTTTTTAAAACTACAAACTACAACACAAGAAATACTTTAAATTACAATGCAGACTACAAATCTATAAAAATTCATTTGTACCAATTGTTATAAACGAGTGTAATTCCCTACCTGTTGAAATCAAACGAAGTGAATCTTTGGGAATTTTATAAGTAAGCTAAACATAAAAAAGAAAGGAAGTTCACCTCTTCCTTACTTTGCATGTGGCAACCGTCCATTAAATATTCTTCATACAAAGATTAGGCACAATTGTATATTAAATAAAGATTTATTCCATTGCAACTTTATTAATAGTCCTTTATGTACTTGTGGAAAAATTGACAATGAATACCATTATTTCCTTACATGTTCTAGGTATAAAGAAGCCAGAAATATTCTTTTTAATGATATATTGTGAATTAGTATCCTGCATATTGTCAACGCCCATGTTCTTCTTTGGGATGACAATACTATTAATAATAGTGAAAATGAATATTTGTTTACCATCATACACGCTTTTATCAAACATAGTGGTCGTTTTGATAATTAAGTATATATTTTGTCCATGTTATTACTTTGTTTTCCTTTAAGCAATCAACATGTGCTGGGTTAGATTATATTCACATTTACAATATCTGTTTAACCATGCATACCAAAATAGTTTGTTGTATATACATATATATGGGAGAGAGTGTTCTAAGTTTTAAGAACTTGTGCCCAATCCCTTTCTAAATTCATTTGTAATAAAATATGCTCAAACCAAAATTCGAATCTCAGCAGAGATTATAAATGAACAGTGGTGTTGATTTCATTGACTTTATTGATAAAATTGTACTAATGATATATGTGGATTCTGAAGTAAATTCTCGAGTGATTAAAGTATTCTGAGTTAGCTACTATTTGAGCGAGCACAGCTGCATATATATTTTTTATGTTCATGATTTGATCAGCAATTTAAACAACATCTATTTACCAAGTACTTAGTACAGGAATGGGATTAGGCAGCAGAAACAGCTCTCACCCAGGGTTTTATCACGAACCATCAGGGTTGGAATTAACAGTCAAAATATTAGGGGTCATGTGGGCCCCCAACTTTAGAAACAGTACTAGCTCACACAAGTATTTTTGGGCCCGCAGTTGCAAATAGCAATTTTATCGTAAACTTATATATATAAAAAAAGAATAAGACTCTTATGACAATAAGATTATTTATTTCAATTCTGTTCAATCTGTCATACATTGTCTCTTACTTTTGTCTCCTATTCACATACCATCTTAATCCTACTGAGTCCTACACTCTACATCCTCAGTCTGTGAACTTTCATTCTGTCTTTCAGCACTTCCATCTACAATATTCTGTCTTTCCAAACTTTCATCCTCCATATCCTCTCTCCAACCATCAGCCTATACCTCGATTGTGGTTGGTTGGTTATTTTTATGGTTGGTTTTTTTTTTTTACATCCTGTCAAAATATTTTCACTCATACTGATATGTCACCTCCTGTAGGTGAAGTAACACAAATTTAGACCTATGCTTAGATCTTACGACTGTAGCAGTGAGGGTTCTTTAATGTGCCAAAGCTTCCTGCAACATGGTAATTCCATTTTTAAGGTCATTCCGAAAGAACTGTGATTCTCACCTCTAACTGCTGAGCATTTGGCAAAAGAGGATTTTCATTATTAGATTGCCCACAAGTAAAATTACTAGCATTTGTGAGTGGTTATTTGCAACCCTGACAACTTAAGTCCTGTATTATGTTCTTGCTAGATTTAGATCACTATTAAATACTTGTCATGCACATTAACAATTATAATTACAAACATATATGAATGTTGTTGAAAGATTTATATACTATATTTATTATATTTCTGCTGCCTTCACCGTGACTTGCTTAACATTTGTTGATTTGATCTGAACTTTATACTGTCAAGTGCCTCTTCACTCTTTATTTCTACTCTCAATTTTTTCAAGTCACTAATTGTGTGATAAAAATGCTCAGAAATGTCTTTCAAGTCTTGTCACAAACCTTTCAAGTTTGTATGTCTGTGGGCTTAAAACATATTTCAGTATTACAATAATTTTAAATAAATCAGTATACAACACTATACATGTACATGCACACCTATGTACTAGTAATTCAAAAAATAAAATTCATTTCAAAAGTAAAATTCATATAAGAATCCCCTTGTAGCAATGGCATTCTTTCAGAAAAAGAATTTAGAACAATATCATAACATTGTACAGATTCCTAGTTTTAACACAATGATGAAATATTTCAGTATAATATTCGCACATGATTATAGAATAAATGGCAATATATTTGACACCCCCCCCCCCCCCCCCCCCCCACACACACACACTTGTTGTTGTAAGGATATATTGAGATTTATTTACAAGTCTGAAATTAAGTAATGAAATTTCAGTTGTGGATAGTAAGTTATGGTTATCATAGGGAGGGGTAGGTTTAACTGTGGTTTGCATAACCAGATGTGCCAAAGAATTGAATCTGGTAATTAGATTTAGATCTTCCACTGTCAGTTGTATTATGACATACATCAAAACATAGACATGATGTCATTCATCATCTTACCCTGCCTTTCATCAACATTGCACTTTGTTAAAGTTCACAATCTTAGTCCAAGGTGTGACTTTGTGAGATCTCTGCCATTTTTGACAAGGGACTTCTGGAATTGATGACAAAATTTTTTTCTTGTCAAAGGTTTAGATTTTTTGTGTGCTTTAGTCATTAGAGCTTGCAGTGCCAGTGCTCTGTGCTGGTTCACTGCACTCACTGTAAATGCTAAATGATGCGGAATTTACCTAAGGAAAAGAAGTGAATTTTTGAAAGTATATATTTTTCTTGCTTCCAGGTATAGAATGCAGTTGTAAAGAATAATTAGAAATATAGATGTAAATATTTACATTTCCAATGTTTTTGCTTTGGATATCCTTACAATGATAATGATAATGATAGCCATTTCCTCATGAACATGCTGCACTTGTAAACAATGCATGTATGAATGATCTTGATAGATATATAGTATGTCTAATTCAACAACAGGGAGTTCTGACAGAAATGAAAGTAGAATGTAACTGCTTTGTGAAGTATGTTGGAGTGAAGTGTTGCTGTTCATCCCCTTGTGCATTTTCAAACATGAAGTCTATTTCTTAAATACTAGTATGTATTATTTTTAACACTGTGGCTAGTATTGTCATGACATGTAGAATCCCATGTCTACATTTTCTTTGATTCCAGGATTTAGACTTCACATGACCTCTGTTCCATTGGCTACAGCATCAGTCATCTACCACAAGTTCTTCAGAGATAATTCACTCCAGCAGTATGACCCTTATGTAAGAATAATCAGTGTTAAATCAAATTTCAAAGCCTTTTCTGTTTTCCTTTTAGATTTTTGATATATACTGGACAAAATAAATTAGGGATCATGAACTATTTCATTGATTAAAACTAAACCTTTGTCCATACATGGCAGAATATATGAAACACAAACACTGACATCATTTTTCATCAATATGTAATCAGAAATCTTGATTTCATTTATTGATTTTTTGGGGTCATAGTGCACAAAACAATATGTCACTGAGTGACTTGAAGAAATCTGGCCATGGAAGACAACTTGAACTTTACAGAACATGTCCAAAATTGACTCAGAGTTTCAGCAATACTCGGTGTGACCTCTGTTTGCTCACAGAACAGCCTGGCATCAGTGTTGCATACTCAATATGAGATTCACAATGTTCTGTTGTCGGAAATTATTCCATTCCTCTCTCAGTGCATTTTCAAGGTCATCCAAAGTCTGTGGTTGGTTTGGACGCTGTGAAAGTTTATGCTGAAGTTGATCCCACACATGTTCAATGGGATTTAGTTCCGGTGATACAGCAGGCCACTCCATCCTCTTGATAGTTTCCCTTTGCAGGTACTCCTGAATCACATGAGCATGATGGGGATGGGCATTATCATCCATCAGAATGAAATTTGGCCTGATTGCACCTGCAAACAACCTGATGACTGGGTGAAGAATTTCATCCCTGTATTGGAGAGCAGTCAATATGCCATTCCTGATGGTACCATGTGAGTGTGACCTGCCACAGAGATCCCACCCCAAATCATCACAGAACCACCCCCAAACCGATTGTGTTCAGCCTCCAATGCCTGGCTGTGTCTCTGTGTTGCTTCTCTACACACAAAGTCCAGACAGAATTGGCTCATATATGAACGGTAACGGCTCCTAGTGTCATCTGTCCCAATCCACATTTGACATGTGAATTCCAAGTGTGCTTTTCGATGATGTGGGAGAAGTCTGGGATGCACTACTGGCCTGTCAGTCCTGAGATTAGTAGCATGAAGTCTGTTTCTTAAAGTCTGGGATGTAATGTGCAAGTCTGTGGCAACATTAACGAGTCAATCTTGGAGGAAGTTGAAAACACTGTCTCTGGGCCAATATTATGATGTACCGGTCTTGGCCTTGTGTTGTGGCACAGGGTCTGCCACTCCTAGGCCTCACATTGACTGTATCAGTCCTCTGAAATTGTGTCCAGAGTCTAGAGGTGACACTCTGAGACCACCAAACTGGATAGCAACAGGGTTTGTTTAGCCTAAAGCATTCCATTTGCTTGATTGCACTCATTTGCCTGTAAATGATATCTTTTGTGGTGGCATACCTTTAATTAAGTCACGTTCAATTGTTATTCACTTTATCAATAACGTGGTGATGTCTGCTGACTGATCAAAGTGTACCACATTTTTATTGTGTGGCTCATGGGCACATGCAAATTGTGAAGAAACATACAGTGAACAGCATTCAAGTAATAAAATGTTTTCTCAATCCATGTATATGTGGTATTTCAATAAAAAAATTCTCCCCAAAACTGTCAAACCAAAATGCCCATGATCCCTAACTTTTTTAGTCCAGTATACCTGTAGTACTGCTTGAACTTGATATATTCTTTAAAAGGACATGGACATGATCTGAACTGAAAATTTTCAAATTTTAGTTTTCCATTTTTAATGTCTACAATGTATTCCTTTGTTGATGACTGTTTTTTAAAAATAAGGCCAATAGGGAAGGACAATGGAAGCACCATATATTGTGTGATTTTGGCATCGGGAATATGTAGCAAATTTTTCTAAAAATATGGTTTGGAATCTTAGTGCTTCATCTTTTGATGTATTTTTATTTAACAAGTACATTAATTATATGGATATTAATTTGTCACTTTCATTTTTGGCAAAGTTTCCTCATCCACCAACCCTGTGGGGATCTGGGTTGATAGAATAAATCTCAGTACCCCTTGCTTGTTGTAAGAGGTAACTAAATGGGGCGGTCCTTCGGATGAGACCGTAAAAACCAAGGCCCCGTGTCACAGTAGGTGTGGCACATGAAAGATCCTACCCTGCTCAAAGGCCGAGCATAGGCCTAAATTTTGCAGCCTTTCATTGGCACTGGTGACATCTCAATATGAGTGAAAAATTCTCGAGAGGATGTTAAACAATATATAATCAATCATTCCTCATCCACCAAAAACAGCCAACATTTCCAGTGATCTAAATTACCTGATATGTATGGTATGTGGATGTGTACTTGGGTATGCATTTTTACTTTAATGTTGTTAATGGATTTTCTTCCAGCTGATTGCTACAACAGCCCTATACTTGGCTGGAAAAGCCGAAGAACAGCATATCAAAATACGTGACATTGTCAACGTCTGTTACAGGTAATCTCAATTATATGACGTCCAGAAGAGATGACAGATTTTAATAATTAATCATATATAAAATGGAATGAAGTCTACTCTGGATATATTGAAATTCAGGGGTTTGATCTGATGTGTTTATTATATCCAAAGCCAATGTTGAACTATATAAATGATGTTAATGGGGGATTTATTTTAATGTGATCAATATAACAGAAAATGCAGTATAAGTGTCTTCAGTAAAAGTAGAGTAGACTGCATCTTTGTAATCCATATACCTGGCAGATTTATGTTGATTTGTTTCAGATTTTGTGTACGTTTTCAAAAATGCTAGAAACTGGAAAATAGGCAATATATGTGTATCAGTACATACAATACGTTCTTTTTTGTAATACATATATGTGTAATTCGTGTTTTGTATTAGGACATTGCATCGCAGTAAGCCACCACTGGAAATGGGAGAGGCCTTCTGGTCTCTCAGAAACACTGTGTCCAATTGTGAACTATTTATTCTAAGAATGCTGCAGTTCAAGATCTCTTTCCAACATCCACACAAGGTATGCAAAGAATGATGATGCACGATCAGGAAGTGATGAGGATTTCTACACAATGTGGGGTGTTTATGTTATATGAAATTCTCATATCTGTACAGTGTTTCATCAGAGAGATAGAGTATACATATGTCATTTACTGTTTTTGCTGTGTTATTTTTACTCATGGAATACTAAAAAACAATTCTGTTGCATACTTAAATTTTGCTCCAAATATTTATAACTACATTCAATGAAAAAGTATTTTTAAAAACTTGCCCTGTTTCAAATTTTTCCATTTTTGAGGGTGAAAATTGTATAGGGTAAAATTTCTCAGTATTTAGTATTTTATTCTCATGTATGTGAATGTTAATTAAATCAGCACTTACTTTTCAGTACCTCCTTCATTACCTGAAGTTTTTAAAGGACTGGTTTGAGCCTTACAAATGGGAGACAACTCCAATAGCAAGAAGTGCATGGACATTCCTAAAAGACAGCTACCACGGAACTCTGTGTTTACGACACAAACCCCAACACATTGCTGTAGGGTTAATCTACATGGCGTTACAGTGCCACGGTGTAGAGGTGCCTCTTCAGACCAATGTTGCAGTCCCCTGGTGGAAGGTAATCACTTAGTCTTACTCTTTACTTGTGTCTGTCTTCATGAGGTGCCCACTCCCGATATTGCAAAATTCTTGGATCATATGTACTGTACAGGTGATCCAAGGGTTTCGGTGGAGCAGGCATGGATGGGCACATCAAGTGTTTCTGTCTTTTGTCAGTTTGTATATTAGCAAGATTCCACACAAAATAAAGGCTAAATTTCAATAGAATTTGCACAAAATATTGTTGTTATGACTAACTTGAGATACAGTTGTTATTAAAAAATGTTGAAAATTATTTGGTGGATCCAGACTTTAGGGGTGAGATAGAGTTTCCAATTCATGACATAAACAGAGAAATATAAATTTCAGAATATGATGTGATTGGATTTTGATCCTTTGGGGGAGGTTGTCATTTTCAGAATGCTCGTAAGAATAGGCCGGACTGTGGCATGGAGGACCATCAATACATATATGTCCAAATCATGTGAGGGTTCTTGTCATTGAAGGGAGTATGGAAGAGTTGAGTGTACCTTGCCTGAAAAGCAGTGAAAACCTCACAGCTCTGCCTATCTTTAATTAAATAAGATATTATGTAGTATTGATGGATATGCAAGACTTTTTTCTTTGCATAAGTAGATGATAAGAAAGTATATTTGTCAAAGCTATAGTAAAGCATATCAAGTGAATTTTGTTGAAACTATAATAGAGGACAAAGGTGTGATGTTTTACACAAGACTTCATAGGAGAGCATCTTTGGAAAGTGGTAGGTATGTGAAGTGAATTTAAAATAACGACAAAGCCATTATGCGTGAATTATCATGTTGATCACCCTCCACATACCCAACCATATTTGAAAGTAAAATGAAAATGTGAAATTGACATATCAAAAACATTGCCTAATAATGCTAATAGAAATTAAGATCCATGTTAATTTCCAAAGTTCCTGCCCACTGACTTTTCATTTTGCATAAACTGAGAAATTTACATCCAGTTGTAAGTTGTGGGGAAATTAACACATGGAAGGTTCATCACAGTGAAAACAGTGGGAATGTAAATGCATACATCCTCATGCAGGTGTAGTTTACTGTCAGTTTCATTTAAACAACAGATCACAGAGCTGGGATGGGACTAGAAATACAAAGATCTTCAAAATCTCAGGAACAAAATGTCTGTTTCTGAAAATAATATTAAAACATCTCTGGGTTATTAATGGCTGATGTATCAACATTAAGGATACAGTGAATATTTAGTCAGGAATAGACGGTGTGAAGTGCTTCGGTTACAGGATTTTGTGGTTTGGCAGTGAATATTTAGTCAGGAATAGATGGTGTGAAGTGCTTCGATTACAGGATTTTGTGGTTTGTCATGATTTGCAATCATTCAAAATATTGTGGCATTATTTACAGAGTAAATTGTGGGAGTATGTTTTGGGATAGTGAAAATTGAGCTTCGTTAACATGATAGTTATTTTTTATTTTACGCAATCTATTCATTTGTCAGACATTATCACACTAGGTCAGCCATCATAGATTCCATTCATGAGCTGCTAACATTGTGAAATCAAAGTCATCAAAATAATTTAGCAATTTCATGGTTTTGCAAAAAAATTCCACTAAAATTGTGTCTCATCAAAATCAAGGTTATAAAATGTAGGGAAAAAAGATATTCAAATATTAATAGATAGTAAAGAATTAAGGAAACCTTATTCACTGAACTAAAAATAACTTTTTGTTAAAAAGAAATACCGTGAAGAAACAATTCAACAAAATAAACATAGCGTAATAGCATAAATTTTTTAGGGTTAAAAAAAAAAAAGATGATTCGAATCTGTAGTTTTCAAAATAGAAGATAGACAGTATTCAAATACAGTGTGACAGGATTATCAGATGTCACCTCTGAGTTTTTACCATCTCTACATACAAGTACTAGACACTGGGCTCAGGCTGGAATTAGATAAGTTTTAAGTCTCCTAATATCAGTATTAAAGTCCATGTTGCTTAACTAGTACGTAAAGCTCTGTATTATTCTATAAATATTGAGGGGCCTGATTATCACATTTCTTAAAGATCATAAACAAACATGATAAAAACAAGGTGAAAAAGTCAATCCCTGTTGTCAAAGCTGATATAACAGGTTACAGTACAGAGGTAACCTTATGATAGCATGGACAAATTATTTTGTCTCCTATTTATGGGTTAGGCGTTTTCATAGAGAGTGAGAGAGAAAGAGAGAGAGAGAGAGAATCTTTATGTTGTACAATATGTAGTAAGTTTTCAATACAGGCGCAGATCCAGCTTTTTTCATGGGGGGGTGGGGGTGGATCTGGGACTTGGTTCAAGGGCGAAGCCTCCGGAATTTCCACGTTTTTACAGATAAGTAGACTATGCGAAATATGGGCTAGAATAGGTCCTCAGTACCCCTTGCATAGGCCTAAATTGCAGTCTGGTGACGTCTCCATATGAGTGAAAAATTCTCAAGCTGGACGTTAAACAGTAAATAATCAATCAATCATGTATATGCTAAATCCGTCGGTATGTCAAATGCTTTAAATGCTTTTCATAGGATCCGGGATAGAATAGCCAGGGGCGGTCCTTCGGATAAGACTGCAAAAATCAAGGCCTCGGCCTTGTCACAGTAGGTGTGTCACAATAAAGATCCCTCCCTGCTCAAAGGCTATAGGCGCCGAGCATAGGCCTAAATTTTTCAGCCCTTCACCGGCAAAGGTGACATCTCTATATGCACGCGGGTTGTAGAACAATATATGATAAATCAGTCATTTTTAAATGTTTTTTCTGTGATTTTATCTAAGTCTCTCATTAAAAAATAATTTATAAATTTATATATAATACACACACACACACACACACACACACACACACACACACACACACACACACATATATATGTATATCTAGTAAGTGGTACGGTAACTTTCATATTATATTATGACCTTGAATTTTGAAATCGTCCCCAGCGATGCTAAGGTGAAAGATGACTATATTTTTTTCAGTTGGAAATTCCAGGGTGAGGGGAGGGGGAGTCCAGACCCCTCAGTCTCCCCCCCCCCCCCCCCCCCCTTTCTAGATCTGCACTTGCAGTATACATATTAGTCTCATCAATGTAGGTGGAGGACAACACTTCTCCGTCTTTTCTCAGATGACCAGTACATACATTAGTAGAATAAGGCAAATGTTAAAAACGTGTGGTTTGGATAATGTGAATAAATGTATTATGATTAGTACCTACTGTGAAATACAGTTGTCCCTACTTAATGTTGGTATTACTAACTTTTTACATCATTACCGTAGGTGCTTACTGATGACATCACCGAGGACATGATAAAAGACATCATTGAAGTCACGATATGGACATACGACTTGGAGACAATGGCAGCATCTTGATAGATTTGAACTCAGTGTGTCATATGGGAAACAGAATGTTGACATAATTTGTCAATCTCGAGTGGAACTTGGCCAGATGAAAATATCTTATTTTAAATTAGGCTGATATGCATGTGAACTATTGTATGACTGAGAAACCTCCACATTGTTTTGTTTGGTTTATCTCGTGCAACAAGGTCAAGGCATATTTGATGTCTGTAAGAAAGTTGTCAACACCACATAATTTTAGTCATAGATTGTGTCAGTCTGTGGTTTTGTTTCAAAACTCCTAATACAGGTAGGTATAGGAGAGAAGTTTCCAACTGATTTCTGGATCAAAAGGTCATAAATAAAACTCATAATAATCTGTGTGATGCTCATGTACATATTATGCTGATGAATAAAGGCGTTTTTAAATATGTGTTTGAACATTTTGTGTTCATATTCAGTAAATTTAAAATGTTTGGCTCAAAGTACTTATTATTTACGGACTTTATTAAAGTAATATACTGATATAAAAAAGTAGTAATTTTTGGTGAATCTTTTCAAATTGTTGGTCTGATTACTCTGTTTCACCTAACGCTATTGTTTACTGGATACTTTTATTAGATATTCTATAGAATTTGAAAACAATAAAACTTGTTGTTAAAATAATGTCTCAGTAACTCGAGATTGTTGTTAGTTCCAAATGCACGTGATTCAAGCACCAGTAGTCTATCAAATGTACAGGTTCTCGGTTTTTAAATGTGACCGCTTTTTGAGAAATGCCCTGTCTGAACGACTGGAAGAAGTTGTGTCACAATTTGTTGTTGCAAGAGATTCATTGTTGCACAAAGCATCATATCTTGTCTTTGGAGCAAATATCAACACCATGGTCCAATAAATGATCTCATAGAGCAGGTATACCACACGTGACGTCAGCAGCACAAAGTCGCTTCATCCGAATGCCTCATCTTCATCAACGATTCACAACAGCGTCATCTAGAAAATCTGTCATTCCTGGGATTCGCAAAATCAGATCATACTGTTTGCAATCGACTTGGAGATACTCGGATTAGAGCGTGCAGACAAATTCGTTGCATTGGACCTCGCAGACCTGTTTAGACTCCGCAACATCGCCGGAACGGAATCTTCAATGGTTTCAGGCTCCTAGAGTATGGCCGCGACAACGATGGCGGACAGTTTGGTTCATCGATGAATCTCGAATTTTACTGCAGAGGCGTCATGGAAGACTTGGGGTGTATAGGCGCCAACTTGAACGTTTTGCGCAAAATGACATCCAGGAGGCTGACCGGATTGGAGGGGTTAGTGTTATGATCCTGTACAACCAGAACAACATTGGTTCAAATACAGGGTACTTTAACAGCTCAGTGGTATATTGATGAAGTCATACAGCCACACGTGGTTCCATTACTGCAGTATCTCGGAGCAGTATTCAACGCCAGACCACATACTGCTTGTCTAACACGTGATGTTCTGCAAAGACGCAGTATCCAGGTTCTTCGTTAGCCATCCAAATCACCAGATGTGAAGCATATCGATCATGCATGAGATGTACTGGATAGGCGCATCCCACAAAGACAACCTCAGCCTCAGACTCTGCAACAACTGGACCAAGCTCTGCAATTAAAGTGGAACAACATTCCCATACAGGTAATTGCGTCCATGGGAAGGCGTTGTCAGGTAGTCATTGGTGCTCGTGGGGCACAAACTAGAGATCTTGAACTTGTAATGACTGAATTATCATTGTTGGTTGTGATTATTATCCATCTTTATGTTGTGTTTGTGTTATCATAAATCAATTATAAAGTATTTCTCATGTCTTAAAGGGAATGTGAAATTGTACTAAGCGTTTCTCTCTCTCTCTCTCTCTCTCTCTCTCTCTCTCTCTCTCTCTCTCACTCTCTCTCTCTCTTATCAGAATATCTACTATGCGAGATCACCATACTTGTCCTTTGATTCCCTGTCCTCTTAATTATATTTCCAGGCCATAGCTTTGTAATGGAGAGAACTTGTATTTAACGTACATGTAATTTTCTTGCGATCAGTTAGGGGGCCGAGTGGTTAGAGCATCGGGCTCAAAATCACAAAGCCTCTCACCTCTGTCGGCGCGTGTTCGAATCTGGGCCGCGGCGTTATGTGAGCAAGTTTGCCAGTTTACTTGCGGAAGGTCGGTGGTCTCTTCCCAGGTACATTGTATCTGGGTTCTCTCCTCCACCAACAAAAACTGGACGCCACCAGATAACTGAAAAATTGTTGAGTGTGGCGGAAAGCAATAAATAATCAATCAATCTTGCGATCAGTTCGTTTTTATGCTTCGTAGCCATGGTTATGTCAGTAAGGTAGTTAGTTCTGTCAGGACAGTGCGTTTTTCTTTGGGTGAATGTATAAGTAAGAGATTAATATTTTAGTGAAATTATATTTCACTGGTAGGAAAACTTGTATTGATTTTGTAACTAAGGACAGTTTGCCCTGTCCAGTGGTCGGATTTCCTTGATCCCATTTCGAACAGTTTGGCTTGCAAAGACGATATTTTCTCGGAGTTATTGTAAGTGAAAAATATGAGAAAGATTGAGATGGAAAACAGTTAATATTTTACAAAGTATTTGTCAAAAAATAAATCAAAACTTGATGTTGCGATGACAGAGTTACGAATTATTTTGTAGTTTGTACCCGGCACGTTTAAAATACTACTGTACGTGTACGAAAAAGACAACAGTTTTTATCTATTGCAGTGATTGAACGAATCAGGACTGATTATTTTTTATCACGGAATGGTAGTTTTAATCGCAAATTACAAGTATGTTTACAATAGACATAACCCTATCTTATTTTTCTAAAATTCTGATGTGCAAGATCATATCCCCAGTATTTGGCGGTAATAAATGGCGGAGGGATGTTGACCTTAAAATCACTGTTAGTCGTAGCGTTCTTGTTTGTTTCAGCGGTATGTATGAAGCTTTTCGGGGATGAGTGAATCCTGTAGAGGCCAAAAAATGTTATAAGTGTACAAGATGTAATTTTAATTTAAATTGTTGTATCATTTTAATTTTTATATTTATATTTTTAGTCAGAAAGGGTAAATAGTGAATTAGTTACGTGGTGTATATCGTGGGTGCCGGTCTTTCGGATGAGACCGTATAAACCGAGGTCCCGTGTCGCAGTAGGTGTGGCACGATAAAGATCCCTCCCTGCTCAAAGGCCCTGAGTGCCGAGCACAGGCCTAAATTTGCAGCCCTGTCACCGGTAATGGTGACAGCCGCCGGATAGCTGAAAAATTGCTCAGGCGGCTATAAACAAACAAACAAACAAACAAACAAACGTGGTGTATATGAGTTTTGTTTGTTGTTTTACGTCTGATTCGATAATTTTTCACTCGTTTAGCGACGTCAGCAGCTTTAGCTGAAATGTTACAAATTTTGACTTGTGCATTCATGACTGTCGCAATCGGGATTCGCAACCGAGAGGCCCGTGTTTTATATTTAATACCGGTCCCGTGTTAAACCAAGAGTGTGGGTATTTCTATGCCACGAGTCTGGCATTAGAGTGAAAGTCACGGGTTTTGCTTTTCGGAGAAGACTTTAAATTCGGAGGTCCCGTGTCACGGTAGCATGATTATTAGTCCCCCCCCCCCCCACCCCCACCCCCCACGTTTAGAAGTATATTGGAAAAGTATTGTATAAGTGGTATTTTAGTTGTGATGTATATTATTGATGGGCAGATAATTTCAGCCAGTGAAATTGGTTGTGGTGCAGAGTGTTCGATTTTATTTCTTCTCTAGCTGCCTTTCGAGCGGTTAACACGTTTTTATCTAGTAGAATGAAAATTAACAGAATGATGACATGCAGTAAAATATATCATGTCCAGTTTTCGGAGATTTTTTTTTTTTTTTTGGTCCCAAAGTTCAAGGTGGATTATCTCTGTTTTACCCCAGGGCTTGATATATTACATGATATTTTAATTGATTTTTAGCTCACCGGAGCCGAAGGCCAATGTTAATTAAACGTGGTATTAATCATTCATGGGTGAAGGGGATTCAAGTTTGTTCAAATGAAGGGCCATGCCCCATCAAAGGGGAGATAATCACAAAAATGCGAAAATAGGATGGGATTATTTAAAAAATCTTCTCAAGAACTATTGGACCAGTAGAGTTGAAATTTACATGGAAGCTTCCTGACATAGTGCAGATTCACAGTTTTTAAAATCATGGCTCCCGGGGGTAGTGTGAAGCCACGGTAGGGGATCAAAATTTTATATTGACTGATTGATTGTTTTTTTCCCGCCACACTCAACAATTTTTCAGTTATCTGGTGGCGTCCAGTTTTTGTAGGTGAGGAGAGAACCCAGATACAATGGAAAGAGACCACCGACCTTCCGAAAATAAACAGACAAAGCGAGAATCGAACCCGCGCCTACTGGAGGTGAGAGGCCTTGTGATTTTGAGCGCAATGCTCTAACCACTCGGCCACGGAGGCCTCTCGAAGTTTTATATGTGAAAATATAGGAAAAAATCTTCAGAACCACAGGTCATTGTCAATAAAACTTGATACAAATTATCCTTAGGTGAAGGGAATTCAAGTTTGTTCAAATGAAGAGCCATGCCCCCTTCAAAGGGGAGATAATCACAAAAATAGGATGGGGTCATTTAAAAATCTTCTCAAGAACCACTGGGCATGAAAAGTTTCAATTTACACGGAAGCTTCCTGACGTAGTGCAGATTCAAGTTTTTTAAAATCGTGGGCCCCGGGGCTAGGGTGATGCCACAATCGGGGATTAAAGTTAAATATGTGAAAATATACACATGTAGGCAAAAATCATTAAAAATATTTCTCAGAACCACAGGGCCAATTTCAATCAAACTTGGTACAAATAATCCTTGGGTAAAGGGGATTCAAGTTTGTTCAAATGAAGAGCCATGCCCCCATCAAATGGGAGATAGTCACAAAAATGCAAAAATAGGATGGGGTCATTTAAAAATATTCCTAAGAATCACAGGGCCAAAAAGTTTCTGATTTACTTTGAAGCTTCCTGACATGTGTAGATTCAACTTTGCTAAGATCATTGCCCCAGAGGTAGTGTGGGGCCACAATAGGGGATGAAAATATAGGAGAACATTTAAAATTCTTCTGAAGAAGCATTAAGTCAGAAAAGTTGCAATTTACATGACAGCTTTCTGACATAGTGCAGATTCAAGTTTGTTAAAACCATGGCCCCCGGGCGTAGGGTGGGGCCACAATATTAGAGGATCAAAGTATATGCGAATATATAAGGAAAATCATATATGGGCCAAGGTGGCACAGGTGAGCGATGTGGCCCATGGGCCTCTTTATTTCGATTTGTGAAGTAGAACTATGCAAGTGAAGGTGCTATTATATTCTTCAATAATTATACATTATAAAATGAGTTTCAAATTATTAATAAGTCGTCGGGGTCTAATAACTACGGCGGAGTGTCCGTAAAATACTTGTCAAGCATACTGCGTTTCTCATCAGATGTGAAAGTAGAGTGGATACCGAACCTTTACGGCCCTGAGTCCCATGTATAGGTGAAAACCTGTGACTTCTCTGTATGTCGATTGGGATGTAAAACGACAAACAGTCAAGCAATAATAGTATTATACAATGTATCAAGGGCGGAACTAGAAATTTTTCAGAGGGGGGTTGCGACCTTAGATAGAAGTTTTTCCGTTCAAGAAGTGGTGGCAGCCTACAAATTGGAACAGACTATTAGCCTCTTTAAGTTAAAAAAAAACACAACCAGGGTTGGTGGATGTATGATGATAGCAACCCCCAAATTTGTCTAAAGATCTGCCACTGAAAAGATGATTTGTATCTTTAGTTAACTGGCAATGGTGCTGCTGCAAGAGACTGCCACACTGACAAGGACTGTTACCGTTATACCACATGTGACTTGTTCTGTGATGCCTCCATGTTTGATCATTGTAATTGTACGGGGAACGACGGGAACGAGACTCTAATCTGTAGTAAAAGTCAAGTCGGATCATTCGTAGACATAGATATTACCTGGATGAAATTCAACAGCAGTTGTGTTCTAAATTATAGCATGAGGTAATACACTTTATTATTTGGTCTACAAATATTCGCGAGATTCTAGTGAGTATAGTAATATTACACCCCCCCCCCCCCCCCACACACACACACGCAGAGGAAACGACCAGCCATAAATTCAAATAAACTCACATTTTCAAACAATGCAAATTACCTTAAGTCGAGTGTTTTTGACTGTGGATCCGCCCTTCTGCCCCATACTCCGTCATTTTGTGGCTTTACCTACCTTTCCATTTCCCTCCCATTTACTCTGTCACTATGGCAGTGTCTCTGAACGTTTAGATTTAATTACCAGTTCGAGGAGTTGACCTTGACAAAAAGTATAAACTCGCCCTTTTTAGAGACTTGCTATATACACCAGTCAGAATAATGTTCATCTTTCTTTTATCAACATGCCTTAAGTCATTAATTTAGTGCATCACCCTCCTTATGCTGTATGAAATTCCTATTATATCTCACTATTAGGTGTGGAAAGTGATCATGGCTTTCCATAGAAAAGTATGAGGGTGCATGAATCTTCGGTGTATGGAATTGTTCTAGCGCTAAGTTACGTAGTCAATTCACGCTCTCAGACGCTGGCTGAGAGAAATTGGGTACAGAATAGCTTATATTCCCCGGGCAATTTAGCTGTCTTGACTAATGCTTTATGCTATATTATGGAACAACCCCACCTCCATGAAAACAGCAGACGGCTGAAATAGCAAACATTGAAAACCATTTGATAGTATTGAAACGTACACTGTGTAATGTCCCATTTCTTTTCCGTGAGAATAATTGAAGTGTCGGTGCTCTCCCGTTTGTATTTTTTGACAAGAATAAATGTTTTCTTCATTGTCTTATTATTTAGTAAATCTCTCCGTAAAGCACAGGTATCTTTTTCACTAGCAAAAAGCCTACGTGATGGAATTCTCTTATATACAGTGTATACAGATTCCTTCATTACATATAGTGTATAGTTAGAATTTCAGTTAGTGAAAAGTAACATTTTTGCTTAAAAATCATTAGATTTGTTTTACTTTATCACAAGTCAGTACTCGAGGAACTATTCACACATGTAATATATAACTTTCATTTATTCTACAGTGACGGACAAAGTGCCGTTTGCAACGGGAGTCATTTGTTTTTGACTGAAGGTCAAATTACATTTTATTTTCCTGGTGCCATTGCTCATGTATGTACTGTGTGTGTATGTGTGTTTCAACGTGAATATCGTTTCTAATTTAATATCTGTAACATTTCAATAGTATCTCTATAAAACGAAAAGAAAATATGTGCACTGGCATGTATGTAAGGTATGTAACATGTAATTGGGCATATCGAGGATTTGTACTTTAATGACTCCACTGCTCATATTGGTATTGCAACTAGTTAATTAAATCCATGGACACTTCGTTGATAAAAAAAAAAAATAAATAAAACGAATGCATATGCATATATATATATATATATATATATATATATATATATATATATATATATATATATATCTGTGTGTGTGTGTGTGTGTGTGTGTGTGTGTGTGTGTGTGGAGGAGGAGGATGGGTGGTCTGAATGTGATATGTACAAATATAAAATTCCTAAAAATAGGGACTTGTAAATTTTAAAATTTCTTATAATGTCAAAAAGTTGAAATAAATTTCCCCTTCCACATGTAACTATATATTGATTGATTGTTTATTGTTTTCCGCCACACTCAACAATTTGTCAGTTATCTGGTGGCGTCCAGTTTTTATTGGTGGAGGAGAGAACCCAGATACAAAGTACCGGGAAGAGACCACCGACCTTCCAAAAGTAAACTGGCAAACTTTCTTGCATATATCGGCGCGAGCGAGAATCGAATCCGCGCCTACTGGAGGCGAGAGAGCCTTGTGATTTTGAGCGCAATGCTCTAACCACTCATTCATGGAGACCCAGTAACTATATATAAAATTTTCCAACTGCTTTGGACTTAGTTGATAGATCATGGGAATAATTTACATTCCATACAGTGAATTTTATTTTACTTATAAAAACAAATTTGGATTTCATTTTTATCATTTTTTGAAAAACAGAAGTTTGTTGTAGCAAGTGTCGTTAATGTGTCATTAAAGACGGAAAATTGGTTTTATTTCTCTTTTGATGAATTAAAATTTAAGGTCTATCCAAATGTAACGATCAACGTGGGATGTTTGGACATGGATACACACAGGGTGGATATTTCTCGAACCATACAGCCAAAAGTCAACCAAATTTATAGTATACCAATTCATAATTTGATCAACGCTACCATTCAACTTGGCCGTGATTGTGGACTTGGCAATAATCAAGTCTGTAGTGAATCTGGACGAGTCATCTGTGAACGAGGTTACTATGGTGACTATTGTGAACGATATTGTAACTGCTCCATGTTCAAAACTTGTGTCTGTAATGACGAAGGCGATCTCCAATGCTCCAGCGACCCTGTAGGGGTATATTTTGAACTTCAGATAAAGTCCATACACAACCCTTATCCAGATCAGAATGAGGCCATTTCTCTTTCTACCCAGCAAAGGTATTCTTTTTTATTAATCATTTGAATAGGAAACGCTGTGATTTATACATGATAATATGAAAGGTTACTGGAATCCTTATCGGTAATGAGGTAGGATGCAGGTACAGACTTAATGTCGGTTAGAAGCAGGCTAGAATTAAATTAGAATTTTAGAAAAAATCGGGATCAACTTAGCTCCGGTCACACTCCTACTTCCGGTTTAGTCTGCTTAGAAAAAATTGTACTGGATCAGTAACGAAAAAGAAGGGAAAAAATCATGGAGTATCGATACACGATGAGATATATTTCGTACACATCAACGATCGGGAGAGCGTTAGTAGCCTAGCAACGTGACGAATCTCATTGGACATGTGTTAGATCCGAAAGAACTTGTGTAACACTTCGGGCTCGTGGTCGCCGTATAATATTCATGTTTTCATCTGGATCAATTTGCACATCTTTTGGTACAGGGATTCATACTTGAGGTGTCCGATCCATAAAAATATTTATTTTTACAAGATGTCAATATTTGTAGCACTAAACATTTTATGAAAACTAAATGCGTGATTTTTTGTGTAATAGAAATGGTAGGAAGAGTAAATAAGCCTAGATCTATTTATTTTATCAAAGTTATCTCCCTTTGTGGAAATTCAGAAAAAAATCAGACATTTTCATAATTGTGTTGTGATCTTTACGTTTCTTTCATATTTTGAAAGATCGTGGTAATATACTATTCAAAAAAGTAAGGGATATTGGATTTACAAGGACGATGAAATGCAGATCATGAGGTTAGGAAGGAAAAAAATGACAGAAAAACATTAAAGAAACATTTATCAATTTATTCGAAACCCTGTGTACAGTCAGAAAAACCAGATTCTCCAGACTAAGGGTCGACACCAACACAGGGTCACACAACAAATTTACCACAAATATGAAACAGAGTCAGTAGTGGGTAAAACCCCCCTCGGTTGGCCAGACACGCTCGGATTCGCCGTGGCATACTCCTAACGAGACGTCTCAGGTCATTTTGGGGAAGGTTATTCCATTCCTGTTGCAATGCTGCAGCAAGTTGTTGGACATTGACAGGAGTTTGTTGACGTTTTCGTAGCCGCTGTCCAAGCATGTCCTAGATATGCTCGATGGGGGAAAGGTCCGGACTGAGTGCGGGCCATGGTAATGTGGTGATATTCTTCTGTTGGAGATAATTTGTAAAGATCCTGACCCTATGATATCTGGCATTGTCATCTTGAAAAAGGAAACGGTGGCCATAACGACGTGCAAATGGCACAACATGGGGTGCCAAGGTGTTGTCCCGGTAGTACTACCCTGTGACATGTCCAGCAACAACATTCAAGTCTGTTCTACCGACAATAGTGATGCCTCCCCACACCATTACAGATCCATCCCCATACCGATCATGTCTAATGATGTTAACGTGTTGGAAACGTATTTCATTGTCCTTGTAAATCCAATATCCCCTACATTTTTTGAATGAGCTTTCTTTGGAAACTATATTCTAATCGACTTTATATGTAAAAAATGTGTGCTTTTTTCTATTAAAAAGCATTTCTTGTATGCTTTATCAATTCTAAAAATTCTTTTGGTGAATCACTGTGTATATTATCCTTTATGTGATACCAAGTTTTGTATTGCATAACAATTAATTGTTGAAAAAAAAGTGTTTTGTGGATGGGATATGCTAAAGTAAGTCTTCTCGAGGAGTGTTTTGTGGGAGATAGTGAGAATAGGGTGAGTATTTAAAACAATCTCCCAAGAAGCAATACATTGGTAGCTAATTCACTGTATTGGAAGCATGTGTCTTTCACAATAAATAGTTTATATTGACCTTTCAGCTTACCAAAGACTGGAACAGGTCGGACTGCGCCTATATGCCCAATAGTACCAACCCTTGGAATGATCTTCATACAAATAGGATCTTGTATAATATGATGTAAATGTTCCATAACCATCAAACTATCAGATTTGTAAATGATGTGTCTCTAATTTCAGGTACGATGGATACGAATTTCTGAGGAGAAACTATTCACATCTTATTCTTCACGAGACGCCAGACATGGATGCGATGGGATTTTTCAATAACACGATGATTTTCTATTGTCCGGATTTTAACAATTTTGTTCGTACATCTTTTAATAGTATATAGCAACACACAAACTATAGTATAGTAGTTTTTGACACGGTGTATGTATAAATTTTACATGACAAACAGGATATTGCTCTCTCTCTCTCTCTCTCTCTCTCTCTCTCTCTCTCTCTCTCTCTCTCTCTCACACACACACACACACAGAGTTTTGATGCCCTTCTTTCTCTTTTCAGGTCAATTGTACAATCCTTATTCAAGTGGTAATTAATAAGAAACTTATAAAAGAAGTTTTTCGTATTGGCATGGTCGATCCAAGTAAAGACGCAGAATTCAAAGACCTAACCCTGCCTTTCGAGAAATCAGAAGACTCCATATAGTATTATCATCATTATCATCGTGCATATATTTCAGATTAAAAATTGTGGTGATGCTAAAAGAAAATAAAGCTAACTCGGGTTAATTTGATTATGAGAAACCTAAGCAGTTGTAATTATTATTTCATTTGCAGTAAGAAATGCTAAATACGAGAAAGAATTTCCTATATATAAAGATGCCATATTATCTGGATGTACGCGAATAACTATCTTGATGTTCTATTTCTTTTTCCCGCTTCAGCTTCAACATCAGATATCGTGTGTACTACGACTGTGATCCAGTGATTTCTAACCAAGAATGTGATAAGTCTGGAAGTCTCGTGTGCAAAGAAAGTTACTTTGGAAATAAATGTGATAATTTTTGTAACGGTAGCATGGTGCATGGGAATTGTAGTAATACTGGACAACCTATTTGCATTGAAAACTATTTCGGAAAAAATTGTGAACAGTTTTGTAACATAAGTATGACGTATGGAAAATGTAGTGAAAATGGGTCAATGAAATGTTTTGAAAACTATTTTGGGCCAAATTGTGATCACTTTTGCAACATAAGTATGATGTATGGAAACTGTACTAAAAATGGATCGGTGAAATGTTTTGAAAACTATTTTGGGCCAAATTGTGATCACTTTTGTAACATTAGTATGACGTATGGAAACTGTAGTGAAAATGGATCAGTGAGCTGCTTTGAAGACTATTTTGGGCCAAATTGTGATCAGTTTTGTAATACAAGCATGGTACATGGAAACTGTAGTGAGAATGGTGGGTCGATGAAATGTTTTGAAAATTATTTTGGGCCAAATTGTGATCACTTTTGTAATACAAGCATGGCACATGGAAACTGTAGTGAAAATGGTGGGTCGGTGAAATGTTTTGAAAACTATTTTGGGCCAAATTGTGACTACTTTTGCAACATAAGTATGACGCATGGAAGATGTAGTGAAAATGGGTCGGTGAAATGTTTTGAAAACTATTTTGGGCCAAATTGTGATCACTTTTGCAACATAAGTATGATGTTTGGAAACTGTAGTGAAAATGGATCAATGAGCTGCTTAGAAGACTATTTTGGGCCAAATTGTGATCAGTTTTGTAATACAAGCATGGTACATGGAAACTGTAGTGAGAATGGTGGGTCGATGAAATGTTTTGAAAATTATTTTGGGCCAAATTGTGATCACTTTTGTAATACAAGCATGGCACATGGAAACTGTAGTGAAAATGGTGGGTCGGTGAAATGTTTTGAAAACTATTTTGGGCCAAATTGTGATCACTTTTGCAACATAAGTATGACGCATGGAAAATGTAGTGAAAATGGGTCGGTGAAATGTTTTGAAAACTATTTTGGGCCAAATTGTGATCACTTTTGCAACATAAGTATGATGTTTGGAAACTGTAGTGAAAATGGATCAATGAGCTGCTTAGAAGACTATTTTGGGCCAAATTGTGATCAGTTTTGTAATACAAGCATGGTACATGGAAACTGTAGTGAGAATGGTGGGTCGATGAAATGTTTTGAAAATTATTTTGGGCCAAATTGTGATCACTTTTGCAATACAAGCATGGCACATGGAAACTGTAGTGAAAATGGTGGGTCGGTGAAATGTTTTGAAAACTATTTTGGGCCAAATTGTGATCACTTTTGCAACATAAGTATGACGCATGGAAAATGTAGTGAAAATGGGTCGGTGAAATGTTTTGAAAACTATTTTGGGCCAAATTGTGATCACTTTTGCAACATAAGTATGATGTTTGGAAACTGTAGTGAAAATGGATCAATGAGCTGCTTAGAAGACTATTTTGGGCCAAATTGTGATCAGTTTTGTAATACAAGCATGGTACATGGAAACTGTAGTGAGAATGGTGGGTCGATGAAATGTTTTGAAAATTATTTTGGGCCAAATTGTGATCACTTTTGTAATACAAGCATGGCACATGGAAACTGTAGTGAAAATGGTGGGTCGGTGAAATGTTTTGAAAACTATTTTGGGCCAAATTGTGATCACTTTTGCAACATAAGTATGACGCATGGAAAATGTAGTGAAAATGGGTCGGTGAAATGTTTTGAAAACTATTTTGGGCCAAATTGTGATCACTTTTGCAACATAAGTATGATGTATGGAAACTGTAGTGAAAATGGATCAGTGAGCTGCTTAGAAGACTATTTTGGGCCAAATTGTGATCAGTTTTGCAATATAACTATGACGCATGGAAAATGTAGTGAAAATGGGTCGGTGAAATGTTTTGAAAACTATTATGGGCCAAATTGTGAACACTTTTGTAATACAATAATGACACATGAAAACTGTAGTGGAAATGGATCGGTGAAATGTTTTGAAAACTATTTTGGGCCAAATTGTGATCACCTTTGCAACATAAGTATGACGCATGGAAACTGTAGTGAAAATGGATCAGTGAACTGTTTTGAAAACTATTTTAGGCCAAATTGCGGTCACATTTGTAATACAAGCATGGTACATGGACGCTGTTGTGAAAATGGATCAGCGAAATGTTTTGAAAAGTATTTTGGGCTAAATTGTGATCACTTTTGCAACATAAACATGACATATAGAATCTGTAGTGAAAATGGATCGGTGAAATGTTTTGAAGACTATTTTGGTCCAAATTATGATCACTTATGTAATACAAGCATGGTACACGGAAACTGTAGTGGAAATGGATCGGTGGAATGTTTTGAAAAGTATTTTGGGCTAAATTGTGATCACTTTTGCAACATAAACATAACATATAGAATCTGTAGTGAAAATGGATCGGTGAAATGTTTTGAAGACTATTTTGGTCCAAATTATGATCACTTATGTAATACAAGCATGGTACACGGAAACTGTAGTGGAAATGGATCGGGGGAATGTTTTGAAAACTATTTTAGGTCAAATTGTGATCAGTTTTGTAATATAAGCACAACACATGAGGCTTATAGTAATAACGGGGAATCTGTTTGTATTGAAAACTATTTCGGAGAGACTTTTGATTCTTGTTGCACTTTTAGCAAGGTTTATGGAAATTGTGAAAATGTCATATGGATTTCAGTCCATATTGGAAAGGATTATTTTAGATATGGTGACTTTATCATAATTCATGGATATTACAGAATACGAAATCCACGTTTATGTTGTCCAAAGCACTTTAAAAAGTATCATGAAAGATATTGTAATTTTTCCATGGGTTTTATATTTTATACCAAAACATTTGAAAGTGTTCAGGTGTGGAAGAAAGGATGCGTCAGGAACAGCTATTACAGACGGTGTAAATCTTGCATAAAGCATAAATATTCTAGTCTTCACGAAATACCTCCGAGTTTGCAAAACAAATCTAGAGAACATTTTAAAAGAAGTTGCAACACTGGCATGATGAATGAAAATTACACTTGTACGTGTAAAGGAAAGTGGTTGTATTCATTAAAAAAAATTGTGAATAATTCTGAGAGATTTTGCAGCTTCCGAATGGTTCATGCAAATTGTAGTGGGCAAGAAACATATATTTATTATATTGAAGAATACTGCGACAAGTCTGGTTATGATGGGATGGCTATTGGAAACTGTAGCCTTGATGAAGTTTTCACCAGTCACAAAAACAAATTACCTACCAGTAAAGCAAAACAGGTCCACATTCTAGATATTAAATTTCCTTTGAGATTTAATTAAGACTGTGAACTAAATATTATGATATTGTCATATGCGATACCATTTGACCTACGGATCTTTGAATTTCATGAAGTTTTGAAATTTGTCTTGTTGCAGGAGTCTCCATCAGAACATCGGATGTTATTGGCAGTGATTCTTGGTGCCCTGGGAGGAGGAGTTTTCTGTGCTTTCTTGTCTGTCATTGTGATTTTGTGAGTACTCCCTTACTATCTCCTCGCAACAGAGAGACAGCTTTAGATACAAGATTTAAGCCACACATCTTATCAGAAGTACTGACATTTGTAAGAATAGTGATGTGCATCCTTACAAAGTCTAGGGAAGGGAATTTCAGAAATTCATTGTTTACTAAACATTTAAACTATATCTTTTCTGATTTTTAACCACGCCATTAAGAATGATCCTTTGTTTGAAGGTCCAGTCTTGTTTTTCATTTGAAGATCAAATGTGAAAAAATAAAAGAATGCTAGAAGGAAAGATATATTCTATATTCAATTTAGATAATACTGGCAGGGATGCTATCTTGAATTTACACATGGGCTCTTATTTTTCATATTAATTGTAAGAAGATTATTTTGCTCTACGAAGCTTCATTACATATTACCGATCTGTATTTCTTGAATATACAATGAGCACAAGATCGTTATTGTTCTGTCGCGGATCGTGCATTTTCAAAGTTGGTATGCATTACCAAGTATGAAAGCAATATTATTAGTAAAATTCAAACGCGTTCTTCATGATAGAAATGTGCTTTTCTGTACAGTGGATTGTAATGATGTGTACATGCTTTACAGTAACATATTCTGTAAGGTGCAGTGTTTTACAGTGCTTGACAATAAGGGACATGACTGTACCGTGTTATACAGTACACAGTATCAAGGTACATTATTGTGGAGTATCATACAGTTTTTACAATACATGGCAGTAAGTTATAGAATGGTACAGGACATGGCAGTAATGTACAGCTCGGACAATATACAGTGAGTGACAATAATGTACAGTACGTTACTGCAATGTACGGTACGTGACAGTAATGTACAGTATGTGACAGTAATGTACAGCGCGTGACAATGTACAGTATGTGACAGTAATTTACAGCGTGTGACAATGTACAGTATGTGACAGTGATGTACAGCGCATGACAATGTACAGTATGTGACAGTGATGTACAGCGCGTGACAATGTACAGTATGTGACAGTGATGTACAGCGCATGACAATGTACAGTATGTGACAGTAATGTACAGCGCGTGACAATGTACAGTATGTGACAGTAATGTACAGCGCGTGACAATGTACAGTATGTGACAGTAATGTACAGCGCGTGACAATGTACAGTATGTGACAGTGATGTACAGCGCATGACAATGTACAGTATGTGACAGTAATGTACAGCGCGTGACAATGTACAGTATGTGACAGTAATGTACAGCGCGTGACAATGTACAGTATGTGACAGTAATGTACAGCGCGTGACAATGTACAGTATGTGACAGTGATGTACAGCGCATGACAATGTACAGTATGTGACAGTAATGTACAGCGCGTGACAATGTACAGTATGTGACAGTGAAGTACAGCGCATGACAATGTACAGTATGCGACAGTAATGTACAGCGCGTGACAATGTACAGTATGTGACAGTGATGTACAGCGCGTGACAATGTACAGTATGTGACAGTAATGTACAGCGCGTGACAATGTACAGTATGTGACAGTAATGTACAGCGCGTGACAATGTACAGTATGTGACAGTGATGTACAGCGCATGACAATGTACAGTATGTGACAGTAATGTACAGCGCGTGACAATGTACAGTATGTGACAGTAATGTATTATACGCGACAGTAATGTACATCATGTGACAGTAATGTACAGTAGGCGACAGAATGGTGAAGTACGTTATTGTAATTACAGAGTTGTACTGTACAGAACAGAAATGTTAGTAATGTACAGTATCATATAGAATTGTACAGTAAATGACAGTAAAGTACAAATTTGCCCACTACAAAACATATTTATACAGTATATGATATTAAGATACTAACTGTACTGTGGATGAGTACAGTGTTGAGAGTTACTATAAAGTACAGTACATTAACTTTGTATACTGGAATACTGTGATCTACAGTGGTACCGCTACTCTCATCGTCGCAAGCCACGGCTGAAATGTACACTCTTCTCCCTTTTCACCAGTGGGTCTCTGCGTGAATTTTATTTCGATTCTTTTAGATATGCATGACGCAAATTCAGCGATTGGCCGAATTTGCATCATGAGAAACGAGAAAATTTTCAGCAGAGAGAGCCACGGATGAAAAGGGAGAGGAGCGTACATTTCAGCTATAGCTTGCGACAATGCTGGTACTCTATAGTAGACTGAATATGCAGTAGATATCAAATACTCTCACTCAACATATGTGTTTATCAGTTAGTATTCAAGACAAGCTGTGTATGAATTTGCAGTTACATGTTTCTTTTATGAATTTTTAATTGTAGACAATGCAGAAAAGTTCGAAAGAAGAGATCAGCTGTTGAACCAACAAATCATACGACATTGTGAGAGAGATCACATGAACCAACAGATAAGCAACATTTGATTGATTGATTGATTGATTGATTTCCGCCACACTCAACAATTTTTCAGTTATCTGATGGCGTCCAGTTTTTGTAGGTGGAGGAGAGAGTCCAGATACAATGTACCCGGGAAGAGATCACTGACCTTCCGAAAGCAACATTTGGGGGAAACGTAGGAATAAATAGAACATTAGAGAGATACGTACCAATAGAGAGAGAGCAACATTAGAGAGATACGTACCAATAGAGAGAGAGCAACATTAAAGAGATACGTACCAATAGAAAGAGCAACATTAGAGAGATACGTACCAATAGAGAGAGAGCAACATTAAAGAGATACGTATCAATAGCTAGGACAGTATTAGAGAGGTACGTACCAATAGAGAGAGCAACATTAGAGAGATACGTACCAATAGCTAGGGCAGTATTAGAGAGGTACATGCCAATAGCTAGGGCAGTATTAGAGAGGTACGTACCAAGAGCTAGAGCAGTATTAGAGAGATACGTACCAAGAGCTAGGGCAGTATTAGAGAGATACGTACCAAGAGCTAGGGCAGTATTAGAGAGATACGTACCAATAGCTAGGGCAGTATTAGAGAGATACGTACCAATAGCTAGGGCAGTATTAGAGAGATACGTACCAATAGAGAGAGAGCAACATTAAAGAGATACGTACCAATAGCTAGGGCAGTATTAGAGAAGTACGTACCAAGAGCTAGGGCAGTATTAGAGAGATACGTACCAATAGCTAGGGCAGTATTAGAGAGGTACGTACCAATAGCTAGGGCAGTATTAGAAAGATATGTACCGATAGATACGACAACATTAGAGAAATCGTACCAATAAATACGGTAACATTAGAAAGATACGTACCTAAGATAAACAACATTAAAGAGAAATCTTGCCAGTAGATACAATAATTTTAAAGAAATCGTACCAGTAGATGTGACAACTTGAGGGGGGAAAACATACCATTAGATCGGCAACATTGGGGGGAAACGTACAATAGATATAGCAACATTAGGAGGAAACAAACCAATCGGTAGGGAAATTGGAGAGAAAATGCCAATACATGCTACATCATAAGGAACAAATAGGAGAAAAACCAGAAGACACCTGCCTTGTCTCTATGATGCCCGTAAGATGTACAAGACATTGTTTTAATTAACTACTGTTATGAATTAAAAGAAAATTCACCAAATTTAACAGTATATTGTTATACCCTCATTATCTATGTTTAGTTTATCAATTTCATTGGCTCTTGTCCTTTGTAAACCATGAAATCATCAGATTTATTACTAAATTCCTTGAAAACGTTCCTTAATCATAAGAAATTTACATTCATAATTTCTTGCATCCATCTTGCGTAATCATTATTATGTAATTTGAAATATATATATATATATATATATATGTGTGTGTGTGTGTGTGTGTGTGTGTGTGTGTGTGTTTGTGTGTGTGTGTGCCCCGTCGGGGTCGTTAGAACAGAACCTTCGGTTGAGACTGCAAAAACCGAGGCCCGTTTCACAGCAGGTGTGGCACGTTAAAGATCCCTCCCTGCTCAAAGGCCCTGAGCACCGAACATAGGCCTAAATTTTGCAGACCTTAACCAGCAATGGTAACGTCTCCATATGAGTGAAATATTTTCGAACGGAATGTTAAACAATATATAATCAATCAATCAGTGGATATATATATATATATATATATATATATAATATATATATATATATATATATATATATATATATATATATATATATATGCGGAAAGGCCTCTGTGGCCGAGTGGTTAGAGCATCGCGCTCAAAATCACAAGGCCTCTCACCTCTAGTCGGCGCGGGTTCGATTCTCATGTGAGAAAGTTTGCCAGTTTACTTTCGGAAGGTCGGTGGTCTCTTCCCGGGTACATTGTATCAGGGTTCTCTCCTCCAGCAATAAAAACTGGACGCCACCAAATAACTGAAAAATTGTTGAGTATGTCGGAAAACAGCACTCAATAAATCATATATATGCGGTGTGTATGTACGTGTGTGTTGGTAGATACATGTAAATTGATATTACAGAAATAGGCTTTTTTTTTTTACCACATATTATGCAATTTAAAATGAATTTCATTTTGAAAATCACGAAAAGCACGCCGGCGTAAAGCGTTCCAGTTTATACTGTCGTGCATTTCAAGAATGAAATTTATTTCTTATTTTTATATTCTACTTTGATATCTGTAGAAATTACCAGCCGTTATGATAGATGTACTGCACTGATCGAAGTGCATACGTGCATTGTTCACAACTGCATTCAAGAGGAACTGGCCATCCTTACAATAGGTACATGAGAAAATATCGAAGGCAGAAACACTGACAATGTAAATATATGTATGTAAATATTTCTTTTGTCTAAGAACACACATTTATGTTTTGCTCACAGTTTTAGACATGTGTAACATATAATGTTTGGGTCATCCTCATTTTTTCTGTTTGTAAACTCTAGTTGCTCCTTCGAGGGCCCAGACTGGATAAATAAATTTTGTATCTTAGTGATACAATTTTCATATTTCTTGTATTTATGAATAATTAGAAAGTAGGTATTTAGAAATACTTATGCAGATGTTACAATAATTGAATAGTAATTTTCTGATGGCAAATGGATTTATAAGCGTAATACATTTCCGTCTTAACATGTTTGTCCATGTATTGTAAAGGAAGGAAAGAAAATGGAACGCTGTATACCAGATTATTTTCGCCCAACGTTATTTTCGCTTACTCGCATTAAGTAAAGTCGAATTTAACAATTTGTTACTAATTAAGAATAAAGATAAATTTACTTGGCTTGAAATCGTTCATTCAACGCAAGGGCGAATTAAGCGAAAATGAAATGGGAGCGAACATTTCCGGTTTACAGAAAAAAAATTGCCATGTAAACAGAGTGTGTTTTCTAACTTGTTATGTACATAGAGTGTAGTATTTTTCAAGAATAAAAGATGATTAACAACTTTAAGGGTTACTGATACATAATGTCGGCTTTTTGGAATATACTCTCAAAGATGACTTGCCTTCGTAGATAAATGTATTGATTTCCTTCTAAATAGCCATATTTGGTGATTCTAGTACATATGTATACTGTATATTGTTTCAAAAGGTCTAAAGGAATTGTAACCATATATATATATATATATATATATATATATATATATATATATATATGACTTGTGTCCAATTTCTTGTAATGATTACAGAGCAATAGAATGTGTTAAAACACCATCAGATATAGAAAACGTACTGGCATACGTATCCTTTGTCCACCGTCAAATATAGAATATGAATTGGTATGATATGATAAGATAGATAAGATATATTGCAAACAACTTGAGGCCCTTGGGGGCAATCAAGTAAAGAGCAACATACATTATTGCATATCGGCAACATGTCGACATAAAAAGTAACTACAAAAGATTATAGCAGATGGCGATTATCTGTAATAAATGTTTATAAGACATGTAATTAATATACGTAGAAAAAGAATTTGTAACATGTATATATCCGTACTAGAGTATTAACATTATTACTCTGTTACATTTATTTGGTTCTTTTTTAGAAAAATATTATGCACTATTTCTTATTTTAAAAATATTGATTAAAAATTGCCAAGCTTGATAAGCAACATTATCATTCTCATTCCACAGATTCCACAGATTTTTGTTTTTACTTGTAACTGTGTGAACATGAAATGTAATCGAATTCGGACAGAAACTCGTGTTCTACCTGTACTGAACAAACAATTCACAACGTATTTGTACTTTGATATGTTTCATTCATACAAATCAAGCTGTATATGTACATTGACGAACATTTGTGATAAAAATGGGATGAATAAAACAAATAATGCAGGTATAAAGCGTTCAAGTTAAGTACAGTTCGTGTACCTCAAGTCCTTCAAGGAAATCCAAGGTATATGTGAACAGCATGTTGACCGCTCAATATTTTTTAAACTCATATGGAGACGTCACCATTGCCGGCGAGGGCTGCAAATCCAGATCTATGCTTGGTGCTTACGGCTTTTGAGCAGGGAGGGGTCTTTATCAAGTCATATCGGCTGTAACATTAGGCCTTGGTTTTTATTGTCTCATCTAAAGGACCACCCAATTTAGTCACCTCTTGCGACAAGCAAGGTGTACTGAGGACCTGCTTTAACTCAGATCCCAGCGGGAATACTTATATACTATTCAACAAAGTAGGGGATACTGTATTTTGTGATCAAACTGTTCACATATTCAAAGGGATACGAAACCATGTTGTATAGTTCCTTAACGAGGAAGTATTTCCAAATAAATTCATCACTCAAATACATGAATCACACTCTCAATATCTGCAAGGGATGCTACTGATGATCAAGAGCGTTGTGCCATACATTTGCATGCCTCTGAATTGCATTGATTGTTCGTTGTTTTCCGCCACACTCAACAATTTTTCAGTTATCTGGTGGCGTCCAGCTTTTATTGGTGGAGGAGAGAACCCTGATACAATGTCCCCGGGAAGAGATCACCGACCCTCCGAAAGTAAACTGGCAAACTTTCTCGCAATTATCGGCGCGAGCAAGATTTGAACCCGCGCCGACTAGAGGTGAGAGGCCTTGTGATTTTGAGCGCGATGCTCTAACCACTCGGCCACGGAGGCCCTGCCTCTGAGTTGGAAGGTTAGAGTCACTCTAAAGGAAGATTTTGAAGAGAAAGCATCCGATTATCAGTTGTTGAAGTCGTTAATTAAACGGAGACCATGCGCCGTCTAACACAGGATGAGAGGTTACGTGCCCTTGGCATGCTACAGGTTGACACAAGACAGGTCACTGTGGCAAGGGCAATGAATGTTTCCCAGTCTGTTATCAGCAGATTATGGTCCAGGATCTGTTTAGGATAGACCACGATCCGGTCGACCAAGGGCAACAACTCGGGCTTAGTACAGATTCATCCGTACTATTGCTCCGAGAAATCGTCTAGTAACAGCAAATCAGATAAGTTCTCAACTTCAAAGGGATACTGGCTTGATAGTGAGTGGCCAGACCATCAGGAATCGACTGCACCGATTTCCCTTACTCGCCCGACGTCCTCGTGTCTGTTTGAAGGATCGTCACATTAGGGTCCGACTCAAATGGTATCGTCACCATCAACGCTGGGATAATCGCCGATGGAACCACGTAATGTTTTCAGATAAATCGACGTTCACTGTAGACTTCCTGGACAGACGCAGGAGGGTTTGGTGCCGACGAAACGAACGTTTCCATGACGTTAACATCATTAGACATGATCGGTATGGGGGTGGATCTGTAATGGTGTGGGGTGGCATCACTGTTGCCGATAGAACAGACTTGCAATATGTTGCTGGACGTGTCACCGGGCAGTACTACCGGGACAACATTTTGGCACCCCATGTTGTACCGTTTGCACGTCGTTATGGCCGCCGTTTCATTTTTCAAGATGACAATGCCAGATGTCATAGGGCCAAGATCGTTACAGATTATCTCTAACAGCAGAATATCACCACCTTACCATGGCCCGCACTCAGTCCGGACCTTTCCCCCATCGAGCATATCTGGGACATGCTTGGACAGCGGCTATGAAAACGTCAACAACCTCCTGTCAATGTCCAACAACTTGCTGCAGTATTGCAACAGGAATGTAATAACCTTCCCCAAAATGACCTGGGACGTCTCGTTAGGAGTATGTCACGCCGAATCCGAGCTTGTCTGGCCAACCGAGGGGTTTTACCCGCTACTGACTCTTGTTTCACATTTGTGGTAAATTTGCTGTGTGACCCTGTGTTGGTGTCGACCCTTATTCTGGAGAATCTGTCCTTTTTTGACTGTACACAGGAAAAATGTTTCCTTAATGTTTTTCTGTCATTTGTTTCCTTCCTGACCTCATGATCTGTATTTCATTGTCCTTGTAAATCCAATATCCCCTACTTTTTTTAATAGTATAAAAAAAAAATTGATGGTATATGTGTACTTTACATGGCGATTTATTAAAACAATTTGAAATATTTTCTAATCGGTTTTAAGTTTTAACAAAGATTTACAAAAATATAGAATAGTAAAAAGAATAGTAAAATTAATAAACAAATAAAAACGAACGAACAGAAAAGTATATGGGTGCAGTGTGTACCTGATCATATTCATAAAGACTAACCGTGAAACGATGAAAATAAATGAGAGCGAATTTGAAGTTATATACAGCATTAACAGATACACAATCCATTCGTAAAAAGAATTGTCCATTTTTAAAAAATGTGTTGCAGTGTTAGAAGCAGGCGGAGGACATCCTTATGAAATAAGTAACTTAAAAATGTTCCCTTATCATTTTGAATTTATCTTTTTTTGGAATGGAATAATGTAAGAGAATGGTGCCTTGTTATAATCAAAGATGTCCGTGTTGTCTGGGATTGTTGAACTTTTTTTTTATAAATGACGAATAAACTGTGCTTATTGTTCCTTTTCTTTTTTGTTCGTTACATTTGGAAGGTTTCAATTCTGTAGATTCCTTTTCTCTCGCGAGTACTAATACTCAAGAAAATGTCTGATAGAATCAGATGGTTAGATCACGAATTCGCGAGTGGACTGTTGTTCAAGACTTTATACATGAATTTCATTAACATAAAAATAAAGGCGCGTAATTTCAATTCGCGAATGGTGATTTTCGTTAAATAGAGGATAATTATTTACGAATTGTATTAATTTATATTTTCTCCAAAAGCAAAAACTGAATTGACAGGTGACTTTGCACGTTTCGTTTCCGTACTGTTGTAATGTTGTGGACATATTTGATAGAAGACAGATTTAAAAAAAATAGAAATAAATACAGGTGTTGACAGTACAAAATCCAAAGGTTTTTTTCTCACATCAATTACAGTGTGATATGAATTGACAGATGTGACCATTGTAGATCATTGATATCTGGTAGGTTTTAGGGTCATGTAGTGATAAGATTACGAAATGAATTTCATATATATATATATATATATATATATATATATATATATATATATATAGAGAGAGAGAGAGAGAGAGAGAGAGAGAGAGAGAGAGAGTATATACTAGTATATATTTTACTATGTCTAGAACTGAAATTCCCTTCATTAGTCTCTAATGTTAGTATTCATAATTTGATTGCACCTTTTTACAATAAGCCACGACTTCAGAATTCTGAGTTTTTGTGCCGTGGATAGTTATAAACGTTTGTGAGAAAACACAGCAATATGTCCCAGGCATTTACTCGTACTATCCTTGGTAAATGAGACAACTGAAATATTCTCTGGCTATGGCAAAATATATCAGCAGAAGCGCCTTTTTTGCTTCATTTCACTTAGCGGATATTATTGATGAAAAATACTTGAATAAAAAAATTTGGCATGTTAAAAAAACCCATAAGGCTACTTTGTACGTAACAGATGTTAACGGTTGCAGCATTCTATATGGAACATTCAAACATTTCAGTTTCTATGTTCAATGGTTTAAGGACAGGACACTTGATACAAAAAAATGGATGCATGGTTTGATATATATATATATATATATATATATATATATATATATATATAGACTTAATTTGGTTTATAATACGTACAAACAATTATATAAATATTTGTACCAGCTTATTGTTATTTATAAATATTAGTACAAATGTAATATTCCTAAAAAACAAGACTTGTAAATTTTCTATGATATTTACAAAATATGAATGCATGGGTTGATATATAATTTTGGCTTAGTTTAGCTTGTAGTAAGTACAGATATACAATGTACAGATAGCCGCCCGCGTGGCGCAGTGGTTAGAGCGTCGGGCTCAAAGATCTGATGATCCTTGAGTCGGGGGTTCGAATCCCACTGTGGGACGTGGGTGCCGGTCTTTCGGATGAGACCGTATAAACCGAGGTCCCGTGTCGCAGTAGGTGTGGCACGATAAAGATCCCTCCCTGCTCAAAGGCCCTGAGTGCCGAGCATAGGCCTAAATTTGCAGCCCTGTCACCGGTAATGGTGACAGCCGCCGGATAGCTGAAAAATTGCTCAGGCGGCTATAAACAAAAAAACCCCCAAAAAAACCCCCAAAAACAATGTACAGATATACAATTCATAACATGATAAGAGTCTTGTCAATTTTCTATGATGCTCAAAAGTTAAAATATATTGCCTCTTCCAATATAACTCTATATAAATTTCCCCCACTCTTTTGGACTTCATTGAGAAATCATGGGAATAAATTATATTCTATACGGTAAATTGTATTTATTTTATTTATAAAACATTTAGTTTCCATTTTATTGGTTTTGAAGAAAGGTTTTTAGCAAGCGTCGTTAACCCTTGTCTGCTGCTGGTCCTCTTAATGATACTACACGTCTCTCGTTAGATACAAATCATATGACAGAACAGTGGAGATCCTATATCGATCTACATTTTATCTATTTAATCGAATCACTTAAAGATAGCTAAATCTTGGTGACAGTTATTTATCAAATATCTTGTCTATCAACTGTATTAAATAATTATACAGATACGAGGATGGGTATTACAGGTTGTTATTTTTACAGATTTGCTACAACTGTACCTACAGACATTTTATGTTGAAGGATGCTCAATTCAAAATTATATTTGATATTTGCTCTCCCTTTCTTCTTATCAAAGGTAAGTTTTCTGTGTCATTGTTTTGTTTCTTAAACAGTTTTTTGTTTTTGTTTTTATTTTGTGGTTTTGTGGTTAAGAATCTTCTTCAAGGGATTCAAAGCTTTTTAAAAATATGCAATATTTGAATTTTTTCTGTTTTGAAAGAAACTTCCGAAACATTTAAAAAAGATTTTTCAAAGCTTGTGTAAAGCCCATTTGGTAAACAATTTTTATATATTGCTTTGAATATTGGTATTTATTTGCATTTGTCATTTAGATAAAATCTATCATTTAAGTTTTTAATGGGTGAATATTGCTATATATGAAAAAATTATTTTGTCACAAGCAATCGGATTATTTTCATGAATTCACATACTGGTATAGTATACATTATATGTACCCATTAAAAATATCTACGAAATTCAGGACACAGAAAGATTCAACTTGATTGAACATAATATTTCATGAATGTCAGTTAATGAATTTAATTTGAAAAGCAAGACAGTTGATACATTACAAGCAAAGATTTACAAGAAAATTAATCCTTCCTTCAGATTGCATCTGCTGAGACTGGGGCAAGTTTCTACAATAATGTCTGTACAAGTTACTGTGATACCAGCATGTTCAATGACTGTCATTGCAAGAACGTTACTATGTCATGTCACAGGAAGTCGGTCGGAATTTTACTAATCATGAACGTGACAAAATGGAATCTTAACAGCAGTTGCTCTATGACATTCAATCTAACGTAAGTTTTCTATCTTGAAATTAAAAAAAAAAATAACAAAAAGTATGTCACATTTTATTTCTGTTTCTTCTAAAGATTTCATAATCTATTCACCCTCCCCCCTACTTTTCTTTTTTTTTTGAAGGTGACAGTTTTTATTTTTTTCTTATTTTTTATTTTTTTGTTTTTCCTCCAAGGCATCATCATTCCACCACAGACAAAGAAAATATGATTTTATATACTGGTATATTTCAGAAGAATTGAGGTCGTAATCTTATAAAATGAAATCCTACTCCATTACTACTGCTATAGTTTACACTCGACATTGATTGTATTCTTGTTATGTATGTAGGTACAACGACACCGAGTTTTGTCAAACTGAAATTAGTAGTGTTGACGCTTTGGACAGGATTTATGCTGGTACCGGAAAGGCGCTTTCACAGTTTTACTTTCCTGACAGAGATTTTCATGTTGGTATACATTATATTCTGTTTTTGCTAGCCGAGGGTAGAGGTCCGTTCCTCTTATCTTCGCTAGCGAAAAGTTCCAATCCGCGCACTTTACTCGTCACCCTTGACAGATTTAGTCAGAATTTTGTAGCTACAGTGCAGAGGCTAATTTACTGTAGCAGCAAGTTTAGCTTTTAAAAAGCTTAGTGGGTCAACCAGTAGATTATTTTATAATCAGATGAACGTGTAAAAATGTCACATTGTTACTTACCTTCACTAGCTAGGGTGACGATACACGGTAATTCTCTTTCACATGAAAGAGATCTAAAGACAGCGTATGCTTACTTTATACTAGCGAAGATAATGGCTACTAGGAAAAAAGCTACTAACCTTAAACAGTTTTAATTTTGAATTCTTCACAATACTGAAAAATTAAATTCAAGAAATAATTCGAAGAAATGTAATCCGAACATTTGCAAAATGGCAAGAAAACGCTGTGAAGGACGTAGTTGTCTTTTTACGGACGTCGGTGAGAGCACCATAGTCCGCAGTGTTTGGTCAGGAGGCAAAAACGTTTATCACCAAATTTGTGTTTCCTTGTCAATTTAATATCAATTTGTACGTAAATTTCTGGATATATTGGAACTTACAAATTAGTGGAGTTTGAAAGTATTGGGGGGGGGGGGGGATCAAAATGTTAATGTGTGAAAGGGGTGTTAAATAAATCATGTAAATAATACTTTACATTGATAAACATTGATAAACATCTGTAAACAGTTTACAACGTTCTACTATTGAATTAAAATTAATGAATTACAACAGGGACGTCTCCATATGAGTGAAAGATTACCAATCAACCATTATCACTTGCATATGGTGGCAATGTCTCTCAACTGATTCGATACGCAAGAGCTTGTACTGTGTATAAGTTTTTAAATCGAGGCATGCTACTTGCAAATAAAATGATGTTGAAGGGTGTTCAACAGTCTCGTTTAAAGTCAGCATTTCGCACATTTTATGGTCGTTATATTATAATGAATTTTTTCAGTACCATATGGTCGTTATATTATAATGAATTTTTTCAGTACCATGCCTGTCACTGAGTAAAATGCTGTCTGACGTGTTTCACACCAATTGAGTGTGTTCTTTGCACACACACACACACACACACACTAATTTTGTATACGAATTACTCCGTTTACCCGATCAAGATACATGGGTCACGGCGAATGTGAGCAGTAGACGGGGGATATTTACTACTCCTAGCACTTGAGCGCACCTCTGGTATGTCCAGGGGTCCGTGTTTGTCCTACTCTTAATTTTGTGATTGATCACTGTTCGTAATATTTACCTTTTAATTGATTTGAGGTTCGATTGGTTACGGTTATGAGAGAGAGAGAGAGAGAGAGAGAGAGAGAGAGAGAGAGAGAGAGAGAGATGGCTCTGATTACATGTCGCAAAACTTTTCATTACAGAGTGGACCTCAGGTGACTTTCAATGTGCGCTGTCCATTCGCCCCACCTCGCAGACAAGTTCTAACTCTGGAAAACGTATCCAGCTCAAAGCAAACTGCATCAAAGAACAAATTTTTGCTTGGAAATCATTCGAAAAATTCTCTCTGGTATGTGCATATTTCTCTTCCTACATAAAGGGGGAAAACATTTATGTTATTCTTCGTATTTCTCAGTCAAATGGTTTCGTTATATTGATGTTCTTAAATACTGGTTTTGATGATTAAATACAAATGAATAGTTTTATGTGGAATCTGCATGGATCTAAAACCAATAATTTTAGAGAGACTGGTGGATCAGAATGATTTACTTAACAGGCGGAAGTTTATGATCTCAAAATCTAGTACAAATCAAAGAAAGATAAGTTTTGTATTGCTGCCTTCTTGCTTGGGTTCTCTCGTCTTCAATGTTTTTTGCAGGGTAGAAACTGAGATACAAATTTACTATGATTGTATTGCCGGTGAAAACCAAGTCTGCAACAAATCTGGTCACGTAGAATGCGTTCCAAATTACTATGGTGACGAATGTCAACGATACTGTTATTCTGCCCAGTTTGAGAACTGCACATGCGACACAAACGGTGATCTTATTTGTCATGACAAACGCGTTGGAGCGTTTTTTGAAATTCAGTTATTAGCAACACATATCCAACAGAAAGACGAAAATTCTACGTACAAGCTCATAATTGTTCAAAGGTAACATCAGGTCCTGCTTTTACCAGTACATGTATATTACAAACAGGCCTAAAGACCACGAACTGGGAGTCTAAATTTCAAATTCAGCTAACTTTTGAAGTAATTTTCATACACAAATGCAACTTTCAGTGTATGGTTCTATTTGATGTTTCATAAACCAGCAATTTTTTTTAACACATCTTTGTTAGACAACCTTTAAGGTGTAAGTAACCAAAGTTTTAACTTAAGTCTATTCTCAGTTCATGGCCAGGGTATTTCGGGATACTTTACTTAAAATTTGTTTGAAAATAAGATTATATTTGTGAAAATTCATGTACAAATGACGGATCCTTGTGTTTTATCTTCATTCATAATATAGATTAATTAGATTCTACTGAGTAAATAGGCCAAATCTTCACAGTCACTGAGATGCGTAGATGTAACATTTTGAAAGACTAGAAGGCAACGTATGTAAATCAAGGATTTCAATGATGAAATGAAAGACAGTACCAGAGATATGCCCATGTCAATCTTCCAAAGAGTGTCTACTGGACTAGATTGGATCCAACGGATTTTGGAAATTGGAGTAGGTATCACCAGTTAGAACTTCACTCTGATTTGAGATACATAACTACTTCCGCTACATGAAATTCAACTTGGGAGTTGCGTCTGCATCTGGAAGTTTCATTAAAGAATTAGAGAGGTTATTTTTATTTCCTTGGGGAGGATCAAATCATATAGGACGATATTGTGGTATTTGGCCAAAATTATGAACGTGACAATATTACATTAGGAAAGGTGAAGATAACTAACAGTGATCAATCACATAAATCCTGTAAAGATATTGGGCAAACATGAACCCTGGAAACACCAGAGGAGGGACCAGAAGCCCAGGAGGAGTAAGCAACCCCTGTTGTATGTGTGGTACTTATTGCAGACACTATTTCTATTATTAGGAGAATAATCAAGTGTGTACTATCTCAGCTAGCAAACACTAACCCTAAATCACAAGAAGTGTGTCTTTTTTTCATGTATATCAGCTTTCAGTCTTTGAAGTAATATTTGGGAAAACACGATATTTCGCCAGATCTTGAAAGTTATTTGTGAGTTCGATCGACAAGGAATGTTTTAAGGACCTCGGGACTTCTTTAGGTCTAACGAACTATTTTTTGTTCCCTCTTTATCAAGGACTATGCCAAGACCTGTTAACCCATTAGGCAGTTGTAACACAAAAATGTACCTTGGACCTGGAATACAAATTATTAAGGAAAAGTTATAAGATGAAACTGTTATATCTTATTGCGTCTATGTACTAAACCACTGACAGCTAGGGGCTAAAGTAATTCAGTATTCATATACAATCGTGTATTGTGCTAATCGTACCTTATCACTTATGGGGATATAGATTTAGGAGAGAGAGAGAGAGAGAGAGAGAGAGAGAGAGAGAGAGAGAGAGGTTGCGAACATTTTGACCAATCCTTACGAGGTTTATTACATTTTAAAGTTTCATTCGATCAAAAACCCCTGGCGATGACTTGGAACAAGGTACAACCATAACAGAGGATCCACAGACAACATACGTGTTTGATCTACTAAATATTGCGACAACTGACAATGGAGGCCTATCAGTCATTTGAATTGATGCTCTGTTCACATGGAGAATTTGATACGCAATACGCATGAAATCTGAACTGCGTTCACATGGCGGTTTTAATGCGCATTAATTTAATTCAAATTTACGTCGCATCTTTAATGCGCATCAAACGATAAATTAAACGTTCTAATTTTAGTGCAGAACAACCTCACATACGTCAAATAACCAACCTCCCTACCAGCTACTCCTCATACGCAAGACGTAAACCAAGTGACCTCAAATTTAGAGGAAAACAACCGAATCAGTTAGTACTCGATGAAGTTGGGAGTCTGCTAACAGCTGATGATGAACAACGCACGGCTTATTCATTAAAAGCACAATCTTGATGTAGTAGTGATTTTCAGAACTGTTGATTAAGTTACCAGAGGAAGATAACAGCTGACCGGGACCACATCTTCGTCAGTTTCAGCGGGAGTGAAAGGAATCTAGTCTGTAACCTTAGTTATGGATATACATGATACAAGAATTAGAATAAAACGCATATGTGATAAACGTGAGAAAAACCAACCAGCTAAACTGACGGACTATGTGCTACAAATGAATTAAATGAGGGATGCTTAGGACATAATAAACCTCTCTGTGTCTATGTGTTTGATCTTTTTCTGTGTTCATGAATATGCATGAATTTGTCAATTAATGCACACTTGTTTCTTTGTTTGTTTTACGTCCCGTCGAGAATTTTTTCACACATATTGAGACATCACCAGTTGTAGGTGAAGTGCCACAAAATCAGACCTATGTTTAGCGTTGGGTAAATCTTGGTATTTTTCGTATACATCTGTATGAGAGCTTCGTTAGAGCTCGGGATATCCTCATTTAAATACATATTGAATTAAGATTTAACGGTATATTTTCAAACTGTTTTATAAATCTGTAAAAGTAATCTAAAGAGGAGAGATATGATATTTGATAATATAAACCGGGAATTTGCCTGACCGTATGTATTGGTTCTATCATTAGTCAATGTAGAAATGAATATGGTGGCACGCGAGTTGAATTCTGACAAGTATAAAATCGGCCAGCATTCAGTAGCAAGTGTGACGCAAAACTTCCAAGAAACTAAAGCTGATCTTTTCCTTTCTTCTAGCTATGGAAACCACACGTTCCACAAATTGAATTTTACATCCCTCATCCTTCAAAAGACACCGGACCTAAGCCAACTAGGATTTTCGAATAATACAATGAGCTTCTACTACCCAGAATTCAATAATTTTGTAGGTATTTATTACATTACGAAATATTCATATTTAATATATCAAAATCTTTTGAAAGTACGTCTCCATATGAGTGAAAAATTCTCGAGCGGGACGTTACACAATATATAATCAATCAATTAATCAATCTTTTGAAAGTAATACCCAGATTGTTACTAAGGTTACTAGTAAAGCAAAACGCAAATAACTATCATTAGATTTATAATAAGGAGACCTCCTTGTTCCATCTGATTTAATCTCGTCGTTCAAATGTTAGAATCTAGTGCGATATATCTTCAATTGTTCTCAATTCAAGGCATAGCTTACCTTACAACAACATATTGTTTTGTTTGTTTGTTTTACGTCCCGTCGAGAATTTTTCACTCATATTGAGACGTCACCAACTGTAGGCGAAGTACCACAAATTTAGACCTATGCTTAGCGCTCAGGGCCGTAGCAGTGAGGGTTCTTTAACGTGCTAACACCTATCGTGAAAAGGGACCTCCGTTTTTAAGGTCATATCCGAAAGACCCGTGATTCTCACTTCTAAATGCTGAGCGTTTGGCGAAGGAGCAATCACTACCTATTTTTCGTCTTAGGTTTGACGCGGCCATGGCACAAGCGGGGCTCGAACTCACGACCTCCCGGTTACAAAGAGAACGTTCTAACCACTGAGCTACCGCGACCGGTGATTACAAGATTATTCCAATGTATGTGACTTTGTTTTATAATTTATGAATATGCAACACAACATACCATGAGAATGATGAAGAGAACGAAATACGATTAATTTCATAAATCCTATAACGAATACAAAATTTAGAGCAGGTCAAACATAGACTCATGGAAATATCAGAGATGGGATAAGGTGTCCAAGAGTAAGCATTCCCTGTTGACCGGTCTCACCCGCCTTGTGCCCTATTGATCAAATAAATGGAGTGAACAGTAGTCAAAATCGGTGTGTAAAGAATGGCCAACAATTGGTATGAAAAACGCCAGACAGCATTCGATCTAACGACAGATTTTATTTGCAATGATATAATTCTAACAGCTATAGAATTTGTGAAATACCGAGTTTAAACGAGACTACTGAAACTCCTATCAACTTATTTGTCAATAGCCTGCTTAAGTTTTAAAAGTAAATACTATATACAGGTAATAATGGAATATAGCTCTACAGAAATGGGATGTTGACGATTCGGAAGCTGAAGTAATATCGTTTGTCATAAATAGAACTATTAATTTGCTGTAAACGTCAAGGTTCAGTATCAAGCAAACTGGAAGACACTGTGTTGTTTTGAATTTGGAGTTCGCTGGGATATAATGAATCAACATATGAATAAAAGTGAATATTGTTAATGAATAAAACGTCGTTGATGTATCTGAATGGACAAAATAAGAGGTTTCTTTTGTATAAGTTTAAAATAAATTCTGCCTGATAATCTCTTATCATATCATTGAAATATTTCACCATATCATTATCAATGACTCGGTGCTTTGAGTGTTAGCTGCTTGGCTAAGCAGTAGTGGGTTAGAGCCCCGCTCGTAACATGACAATGTTAAGCCTATAATGTAAAAATAGGTAGTGATTGTTTCTTTGCTAAACGCTTGACATTTACAAGTGAGAGTTGCAGGCATTTCAGATGGTGTTAATATCTCAATATTCATGAACAACTCACGAAGAAATAAACAAAGCCATTCTATATCGTAGCATACAAATGCAAAAATAAAGATGCAGTGACGATAAGCATTGAATAGTAATGCCAACGGATGCGAGAGAAAAGACATCGATTATCCGCAATTTTCAGTGCGAGAATATTGACTGGAAACTACCACACTTTATGAGGGAACTTCTTTATTAAAAATGTAAGTTTGCGCAATATTAAGGGTTTCAATGTCTCTTTTATGGAAGGAAAAGCACTATCGATGTACGAAATTCTTCCCTTTGAAAATGTTATGGTTAAATCCCTCATTTTCCAACAAGACCTAATCTGCATACCTCTCAATAGAAAAAGAAGCTTAAGTCCTTGTCGCGATCTTAAACGATTTGGTTGACTTGAAAATGAAACCATCTGAACTGTTCTATTACTTTATCTAAACTGTCAAAAACTTGTAAACAATGATTGTGACGTCATGATAACATCATCACTATTGTGACATCATAAAAGCATGCAATTATGTGCAAAAACATTTCATATACACCGGTCAAAAAATATTGTTCAAATATTTGCATTAAAATTTTGATATTGAAAAGTCTTCTTTTCAATGTTTATTAATGTTAAAGGGAGAGCTTATCACTGCGTCTGGTATACGATACATACAATTCTAACGGAAACAATTTGGTGATGGTTAATGGTAATGTATGTATTTGTTCAATAAAGCATGACACCAATACCACCAGCACTGTTCTTGTTCGTGTCATAATCACTCCATTTTGCAAGACTTGGCATGCCTGTGCCTGTAGTTCTGTATCTGGTCAAGAAATGATCTGTTTTTATTCTCAGAGAATTCACTTTCTTTTTCAGATCACTGTTCTCTTTAGAGAAAGTTTCCATGCGTTTTTCTAGAGGTTTTAAGTATAATTCCTTCTTCTTTCGTTTATCTAAGACTTTCATAATGAAAAATGCTGTATCTTGATTTATACTTAATTTGTTGGTGGGACCTGAAAGTACGAGGGCGAGTAAATAAGTAACCAGTTTAACTCATTTTCAGTTGAAATCCATCTCTCCTTTTTCGATGTAATCGCCCTCTAGTGTGATGCACTTAGACCAAGGGTGTTTAAGTGTCATAAGCTCAGAAATGAAAAAGTCAGGGTCCTTTCCATCTACCCACTCCTCAACTGCCGTCACTTCTTATCCAGACCAGAATGACGTCCACGGATATTCCTTTTCAATTTTTAGAATAGGAAGAAGTCGCTAGGAGCTAGGTCAGGCGAATAGGCAGTATGTGGTATTAATTCATAGCAATTTCGCTCTACAGTATCCATTGCAACTTTGTAAGTGTGGACTCTCGCGTTGTCCTGTTGCAACAAAACACCTTTAGAGAGTTTATCTCGGGGGTTTTCATGGTTGGTGGTTCTCAGCTGGTCTAGCAAAATTGCATAGTACACGCCAGTTCTTAGGTAAAACGTCCAGCTAAATAACTCCTTTTGCATCCCAAAATACTCTGGCCATCACCTTGCCAGCAGGTGGTTGCGTCTGGAACTTCTTTTGCCTCGGGGACACCGGCCCTACTCAATGACAATGATGAGCTCTATTTGGCTAATAGTAATAAGTCTCATCTACAGTCACTAGACGCAAAAGAAAATCATTTTTTAATCTATTACACTTTCAACAGGGCGCTGCATATTGATACTCTGGTTGCCATTTGCTCATCGCTAAGGGATTTGGAGACCCAATGGGCTGTTAGCTTCCGCATACCTAAACAATCATGTAAGATTGCTGAAACGATACCATGTGGTATGCCTAATGCCTTCGCCATTTCTTCCACCTGAATTCACCTATCAGAGTATATCAGACACCGAACTTGTTACGCAATTTTTCGTCGGTGGCATCCAGTGGGGGTACAGACCTGTCTTCGTCTTCTTAAGACGATCTACCGCATTTGAATTTAAAAGACCCATAAACATCGGCTAGCTCACATATTCCCTTGCCTACTTTACCTTTTAATTACATGTACCGAATTGCTTTGCATCACTACCCATGTTTGACATTCAATATCTTATTAAAGAATGACTCGATACACGTGCAATTTTGTACCCAGGTATAATACATGTATTGCAACAAGGCATGAAAATCGTGACCGTCTCGGTCAATCGCAAATGGGATAGGTTGGATATAATTGAATCGTCCTCGTAGATAGCCATATTTTGAATTGACAGTTGTTGTTCCCTTTCCTCTAATGACGTTGTTTCTTACAATAACCATATCACAGTAATGGTCAGCTCCAATAAGCATTTCAATGTGAAAGTTGTCATTCCCATGTAGTGGCATTACTAGTTTTAATTTCTTCAAGTGTTTTAGTTTAGAAATGTCACTTAAGCTTTTTTTCCGGATTTCTAATTTCTGGTACTGCAAGAACATTATTTGGGACATCCTCTCCGTCCTCAGCAGTAACTAATATTTGAGCGACATTCAACTGACGAGTTCTTGTAGATGATTCTCCAAATCCAAAAATTGAATTTTTCCAATGTGGATTGGCTTAAGGTTAAACCTATTTCCTAAATATTTACTGATAAAAGATCTCTGAGCTACCTCGTCTAATATGATATTGGTATTACAGTAACTATTTCCATATCTGACATGTACTATAGCGGTCTTTAGCAAAACATTTCGTATTAATTTTGAAGCATCAGAAAGTCAACGTACTACAGAGATGGGTTGTTTTGGTGCATTCTTTGAGTTGATATGGTTCACTGAAGATGCGGTGTTGGCTGTAGCACTTTCTGTCCTGCATTACAGATATCTGTGTGGTGTCGTCTTTCACATATGCGGCATCGATTCTGTGATTTGCACTCTTTCACTCCGTGGCAACCAGAGCAATTGAAACAGACATTTTTCGTTTATACAATATCCAAGCTTTTCTATGTGTCCCAAACACTTTTGCATGAATTTGGGTAATGCAGTCCTCACAATATAGGCACTTACCTTGTTTTACTGATTTCTGTTGACATTTTCTTCTTCTGTTATACGTCTTCGTCACAAAGTAAGCAGTAGGTATTACTTCTGGTTCAATGTCCTCGTTGCTAACCGACTATCCAGGACTATGCACACGGAGTTCTTTTTTAATGAGTTGAGGTCCCAATCATCATTTCCGTTTCTCTCGTTATGTTTTTACGCACCTGACTTGGTCATCTTTTGTAGATGATTGGTGTGAGATTGTTAAAAAACTTATGTCCTCTATCCCTAAAGATTCTAGACCTCGTATACTACATTCAATGCTATCTGAAAAATTTCTCAAATGTTCAAGTTTAACTTTAGTGCGGGAAGTTCTATCATACTTTGAATGTAGGCATTTGTAATTTTGTGTATCCGATTAAATCTCTCAAAGAATTTCTATGGCTTGATAGTAGTTACCAGTGCTCAACGGTAAACCAGCTACACACTGTGGATCAATGCCATGAAGTTAATTCTTCAAATAACCGAACTTTTGGACATCAGTAATGTTGCAGTTGTCATGAATAATTTTGTAAATTGAAACGCACCCCAAAATGTTTGCCAGTTTAGCAAATTGCCATCAAAGAATGGTAGTTTTAATTTTGGCAATTTGTGGTAAGAATTTAAATTGGCTACACTCATTGATGTTCTGAATTGTACACCATTCTGCTTTGAATTTTAGGAATCCGAGTTCATGTAAACAAATTCCTGGGTATTCGGATAAAGATTCTCGGATGAATTAACTCCTCCTTTTAACTTGTTAATAGGTTTTGCATTGTAAACGTTATGTACTTTAGATAATATAAATTCAACCTCAGTAGCATTCCGACCTGTATCTTCAATCTCAGCTTCCATGTTTTCCTTAGCTGTTTCCTCTAGTACTTCATTATCTAGTTGGGAGAGAATGTTTCTTTTCCTTTTCAATTGATTGTTTCACGTCCTCTTGAGAATCTTTCACTCATATGGAGACCTCACCATTGCCGGTGAAGGGCTGCGAAATTTAGGCCTATGCTTGGCGCTTATGGTCTTCGAACAGAGAGGGATCTTTATCGTGCCACATCTGCTGTGACACGTGGCCTCGGCTATTGCGGTCTCATCTGAAGGACCGCCTCTTTCCACAAGCAAGGGGTACTGAGGATCTAATCTAACCTGGATCCCCACTTTTCCTTTCCAAGATTTTATACAAACCTTCAACGGTTTCACGTTTTGTTGATTTTGAATTCCTCTTCTCCTTTTGTGATAAGTTTTCTGACAGCTTATCGGTGTCCCACCGGTCGCGGTGGTCGTGAGTTCGAGCCGCATCAAACCTAAGACAAAAATAGTGATTACTCCTTCGCCAAACGCACGGCATTTAGAAATGAAAATCAAGGGTCTTTCGGATATGACCTTAAAATCGGAGGTCCAGTGTCACGGTTGGCGTTGTCACGTTAAAGAATCCTCACTGCTACGGCCCTGGGCACTAAGCATAGGTCTAAATTTGTGGTACTTCACCTACAGCTGGTGACGTCTCAATATGAGTGAAAAATTCTCAACGGGACGTAAAACAAACAATCAATCAATCAACTGATGGATTTCTTACTGGGCATGTTAATCAGCTGGTCAATGCATCAATGTCGCAATCGTAAACGATTTGGTTGACTTGAAAATGAAACACGTCTGTACTATTCTATCACTTTATCTAAACTGCGTAACTGTCAAAACATGTCAACAATATTGTGATGTCGTGATGAGATCATGTAATAAATTTCCACAGTTCCGTATGACTGAAAATCGATCAATAACAAAACGGATAAAGGGAGAAATGAATATTTGAAATTATAATTTTAAGATTTACTTCAAAACAAATTATTGAATGCGATTTACTTTAGAAATCTATTTTACTTATTCTTCAGGAAAATGCAAGCTGTACCATCGAACTAATTATCAACGGTAATTTCACCGTGGGACAAATATTTAAACTAAGCGATGCATCTTCTTCTAGAGAGGCAAGATTTGTATCTAAAACTCTTCCACAAATCACATCGGAGAACACCCTCTAGTAAATATTATAATATACTTGAAAGTTGCTATAAATACCCAGAAAAATAATAGAGATATGACACCAAGACTTTTTGGAATAAAATAATAAAACGTATGTGAGGCGCTCTTTCTTTAACATTTAATAAAAAATTGCATTTCAGTTTTGATATAAAGTACCGATTATTCTACAACTGTACACCGCCAACTGGAAGTCATGTTTGCAATCATCACGGTCAATTGAGTTGCAAAGAAAACAAATTCGGTGCTGATTGTAAAACCTTTTGTAATTCTAGCATGATTAATGGACAATGCTCCAGCAATGGGACACATCAATGTAACGAAAATTTCTATGGTAAAAATTGTGAACTATATTGTAATAAAACCACGGAACATGGAAAGTGTAACGAAAACGGTACCTTTGAATGCACTGAAAATCATTTTGGTGAAAATTGTGAAATGTTTTGTAATAAGAGCATGGTCAATGGAATTTGCCACGAGAACGGTACACGTGACTGCCACGAAAATTTCTACGGTAAAAATTGTGAACTCTATTGTAGTAAAACCACGGAACATGGAAAGTGTAACGAAAACGGTACCTTTGAATGCACTGAAAATCATTTTGGTGAAAATTGTGAAATGTTTTGTAATAAGAGCATGACCAATGGAATTTGCCACGAGAACGGTACACGTGACTGCCACGAAAATTTCTATGGTAAAAATTGTGAACTCTATTGTAATAAAACCACGGAACATGGAAAGTGTAACGAAAACGGTACCTTTGAATGCACTGAAAATCATTTTGGTGAAAATTGTGAAATGTTTTGTAATAAGAGCATGACCAATGGAATTTGCCACGAGAACGGTACACGTGACTGCCACGAAAATTTCTATGGTAAAAATTGTGAACTCTATTGTAATAAAACCACGGAACATGGAAAGTGTAACGAAAACGGTACCTTTGAATGCACTGAAAATCATTTTGGTGAAAATTGTGAAATGTTTTGTAATAAGAGCATGACCAATGGGATTTGCCACGAGAACGGTACACGTGACTGCCACGAAAATTTCTATGGTAAAAATTGTGAACTCTATTGTAATAAAACCACGGAACATGGAAAGTGTAACGAAAACGGTACCTTTGAATGCACTGAAAATCATTTTGGTGAAAATTGTGAAATGTTTTGTAATAAGAGCATGACCAATGGAATTTGCCACGAGAACGGTACACGTGACTGCCACGAAAATTTCTATGGTAAAAATTGTGAACTCTATTGTAATAAAACCACGGAACATGGAAAGTGTAACGAAAACGGTACCTTTGAATGCACTGAAAATCATTTTGGTGAAAATTGTGAAATGTTTTGTAATAAGAGTATGACCAATGGGATTTGCCACGAGAACGGTACACGTGACTGCCACGAAAATTTCTATGGTAAAAATTGTGAACTCTATTGTAATAAAACCACGGAACATGGAAAGTGTAACGAAAACGGTACCTTTGAATGCACTGAAAATCATTTTGGTGTAAATTGTGAAATGTTTTGTAATAAGAGTATGGCCAATGGAATTTGCCACGAGAACGGTACTCGTGACTGCCACGAAAATTTCTATGGTAAAAATTGTGAACTCTATTGTAATAAAACCACGGAACATGGAAAGTGTAACGAAAACGGTACCTTTGAATGCACTGAAAATCATTTTGGTGAAAATTGTGAAATGTTTTGTAATAAGAGCATGACCAATGGAATTTGCCACGAGAACGGTACACGTGACTGCCACGAAAATTTCTATGGTAAAAATTGTGAACTATATTGTAATAAAACCACGGAACATGGAAAGTGTAACGAAAACGGTACCTTTGAATGCACTGAAAATCATTTTGGTGAAAATTGTGAAATGTTTTGTAATAAGAGCATGACCAATGGAATTTGCCACGAGAACGGTACACGTGACTGCCACGAAAATTTCTACGGTAAAAATTGTGAACTCTATTGTAGTAAAACCACGGAACATGGAAAGTGTAACGAAAACGGTACCTTTGAATGCACTGAAAATCATTTTGGTGAAAATTGTGAAATGTTTTGTAATAAGAGCATGACCAATGGAATTTGCCACGAGAACGGTACACGTGACTGCCACGAAAATTTCTATGGTAAAAATTGTGAACTCTATTGTAATAAAACCACGGAACATGGAAAGTGTAACGAAAACGGTACCTTTGAATGCACTGAAAATCATTTTGGTGAAAATTGTGAAATGTTTTGTAATAAGAGCATGGCCAATGGAATTTGCCACGAGAACGGTACACGTGACTGCCACGAAAATTTCTATGGTAAAAATTGTGAACTCTATTGTAATAAAACCACGGAACATGGAAAGTGTAACGAAAACGGTACCTTTGAATGCACTGAAAATCATTTTGGTGAAAATTGTGAAATGTTTTGTAATAAGAGCATGACCAATGGAATTTGCCACGAGAACGGTACACGTGACTGCCACGAAAATTTCTATGGTAAAAATTGTGAACTATATTGTAATAAAACCACGAAAAATGGAAAGTGTAACGAAAACGGTACCTTTGAATGCACTGAAAATCATTTTGGTGAAAATTGTGAAATGTTTTGTAATAAGAGCATGACCAATGGAATTTGCCACGAGAACGGTACACGTGACTGCCACGAAAATTTCTATGGTAAAAATTGTGAACGCTATTGTAATAAAACCACGGAACATGGAAAGTGTAACGAAAACGGTACCTTTGAATGCACTGAAAATCATTTTGGTGAAAATTGTGAAATGTTTTGTAATAAGAGCATGACCAATGGAATTTGCCACGAGAACGGTACACGTGACTGCCACGAAAATTTCTATGGTAAAAATTGTGAACTCTATTGTAATAAAACCACGGAACATGGAAAGTGTAACGAAAACGGTACCTTTGAATGCACTGAAAATCATTTTGGTGTAAATTGTGAAATGTTTTGTAATAAGAGTATGGCCAATGGAATTTGCCACGAGAACGGTACTCGTGACTGCCACGAAAATTTCTATGGTAAAAATTGTGAACTCTATTGTAATAAAACCACGGAACATGGAAAGTGTAACGAAAACGGTACCTTTGAATGCACTGAAAATCATTTTGGTGAAAATTGTGAAATGTTTTGTAATAAGAGCATGACCAATGGAATTTGCCACGAGAACGGTACACGTGACTGCCACGAAAATTTCTATGGTAAAAATTGTGAACTATATTGTAATAAAACCACGGAACATGGAAAGTGTAACGAAAACGGTACCTTTGAATGCACTGAAAATCATTTTGGTGAAAATTGTGAAATGTTTTGTAATAAGAGCATGGCCAATGGAATTTGCCACGAGAACGGTACATGTGACTGCCACGAAAATTTCTACGGTAAAAATTGTGAACTCTATTGTAGTAAAACCACGGAACATGGAAAGTGTAACGAAAACGGTACCTTTGAATGCACTGAAAATCATTTTGGTGAAAATTGTGAAATGTTTTGTAATAAGAGCATGACCAATGGAATTTGCCACGAGAACGGTACACGTGACTGCCACGAAAATTTCTATGGTAAAAATTGTGAACTCTATTGTAATAAAACCACGGAACATGGAAAGTGTAACGAAAACGGTACCTTTGAATGCACTGAAAATCATTTTGGTGAAAATTGTGAAATGTTTTGTAATAAGAGCATGACCAATGGAATTTGCCACGAGAACGGTACACGTGACTGCCACGAAAATTTCTATGGTAAAAATTGTGAACTCTATTGTAATAAAACCACGGAACATGGAAAGTGTAACGAAAACGGTACCTTTGAATGCACTGAAAATCATTTTGGTGTAAATTGTGAAATGTTTTGTAATAAGAGTATGGCCAATGGAATTTGCCACGAGAACGGTACTCGTGACTGCCACGAAAATTTCTATGGTAAAAATTGTGAACTCTATTGTAATAAAACCACGGAACGTGGAAAGTGTAACGAAAACGGTACCTTTGAATGCACTGAAAATCATTTTGGTGAAAATTGTGAACTGTTTTGTAATAAGAGCATGACCAGTGGAATTTGCCACGAGAACGGTACTCGTGACTGCACAGAAAATCGTGAAACGGTTTGTAACAAAAACGTGACAATTGGAAGTCACAGCTATAATATAAACCAATGTGGAAATAACTGTTTGGATATCACTAAATATATTGCGGAAGGAATGGCTAGAGATGAATTGACATTGTATCTAAAATGTTATACTTTCATATGCCAAAGTTATGAAAACATCTGTGACATTTTGTTCGACAAAATGGAGTTGAAATGTAATGATGAGCTGACAAGGACATCTGATTTTCTTTGGTTGACTTTGTGTAGTAATTATATATTCAAAAACCACTTTAGTGACATGAACAGAATTCATTTTAATGTAACTTTGTTGTTTAGAGGAAACGTGACTGAATCAGAAATTCCAGAAATGTTTCAAAACTTATCAAGCATATTAGGATGTATCCAGGACAGATTCAATTACAACATCGTTTCAGTTTCTTCACCAAAAAGGTAACATATTTGTTGTATTAATAATTTATTCTATATAAAATAATCCAATCCTTTTTATCCCAGCAATTTTATAAACTCACCTAAGAGACGAAGGTTTTGAGATCATTTTTCTGTGTCGCAATCTTTTGAAATTTTATCGGTTTTCAAAATTGGCTAAAGGGGGACCTCCGTGGCCGAGTGGTTAAAGCATTGCGCTCAAAATCACAAGGCCTCTCACCTCTAGTCGGCGCGGGTTCGAATCCCGCTCGCGCCGATATATGTGAGAAAGTTTGCCAGTTTACTTTCGGAAGGTCGGTGGTCTCTTCCCGGGTACACTGTATCTGGGTTCTCTCCTCCACCAATAAAAACTGGACGCCGCCAGATAACTGAAAAATTGTTGAGTGTGGCGGAAAACAAACAAACAAACAAACAAAACAAAAAAATTGGCTAAATGTATTTTTGAGGCCATGTTCCTTTCTGCACGAAGAGATCATTAGGAATTCAGCATCTTCGTCTATCGTACAACCCATGCAGTTTAGATTCAAAAGTTCAGTATACGTATTCCCCATCTCCAAGTTAGTTCTTATTTCGGATTTCCAACATTTTGACTTGAATATCACTGAAGATTGATTGATTATATATTGTTTAACGTCCCGCTTGAGAATTTTTCACTCATATGGAGACGTCACCATTACCGGTGAATGCCTGCAAAATTTAGGCCTATGCTTAGCGCTTATGGCCTTTGAGCAGGCAGGAATCTTTATCGTGCCACACCTGCTGTAACACGGGGCCTCGGTTTGTGCAGTCTCATCCGAAGGACCGCCCCATTTAGTCGTCTCTTACAAGCAAGGGGTACTGATGACCTATTCTAACACCCGTATCCCACAGTGCACATCACTGAAGAGACATTTATCTGGTGCATCAAACTGGTACAGTTTATGTTTTATGTTATTTCCCACCTCCAGGAAAGTGTAATGCCATTACCAGGACAATATAGCTTTACGGAGATAATTTTAGATATTTTTTCAACAACACAGGTATTTAGAACATTAATGATTAAACATTATTAAGTTGCATATGTACAGATTTGATTTGCATGAATCACGACCCCGTCTACTAGAAATCAAATTATTAGCCTTAAAAATGTTTAGAATCTTTCCAATGTCCCCCTAATACAGTAAAAATGTTTACAGCGAACACGCTTATAATGAATTTATGGTTTACAGGAATTGTAATTTTCATTCCGTATAAGGCATTCCATTAATAGCGAATGAAAATTGTTCGTCCCCAGACTTCGCGATGAGTGTATTTTATTGTAGTAAGTTTGTCAATATATTACATAATCATTTTAAAACATTTAGAATACAGTTGTTCAGTGATAGAGAGTAAATTATTGTAAAACCACTCAAGCTTATGACTCTTACCTCTAAATTAGAAAGATGATGAAATTGGGCATTGTAGCCCGCGGTCTTTTTGTTTTGCAATATTCGGAAAACCTTACAATTTTGAAGGAATTGCATTGTCTCCAAATATTATTTTTCAGAAAACCTGAAAAGTTATCAATAACCACCCTTGCGTTTAATTTCGCATGCAACAACTCATTGATGACACAGAATGAATTGGAGAAGCATCTCTTAATCAATTACTCAGACTTGGACAAAAAGTTTCATCCTCCAATAATATTGAAGAAGGGGACCAAACAAATTCAACAATGGGAGCAGGTAAACCCTTATTGTGTTCAATATTTCCACAAATTATACACTGGACAATTAAGTTAGGGATCGTGGGCATTTTGGTTTGATAAAGGTTTTGGGAGAAATTTTTAGCGCAATACCACATATACATTGATTGAGAAAACATTTTGTTACTTGAATCCTGTTCACTGTATGCTTCTTCACAATTTGCAAGTGCAAATGAGCCGCACGATAAAAATGTTCACTTTGGGTTGTTGTGCAAGGCAGACAATCAGTCAGCGGACAAATGAGCGTAATCAAGCAATCGGAATGCTTTAGGCTAGACAAACCCAGCGAGATGTTGTTATCCGGTTTGGTGTGTCCCAGAGTGTCATCTCTAGACTCTGGACACGATTTCAAGGGACTGGTACAGTTAATGAGAGGCTAAGGAGTGGCAAACCCCGTGCCACAACGCAAGGCCAAGACCGGTACATCGTAACGTTGCCCCGGAGACAGCGTTTTCAACCTACTCCAAGACTGACTCGTCAGTTTATTGTTGCCACAAGCCTGCACATTACGTCCCAGACTTTGAGAACAGACTTCATGCCATTAATCTCAGGGCTTACAGGCCAGTAGTGCGTCCCAGACTTATCCCACGTCATCGACAAGCACTCTTGTAATTCGCACGTCAATTGTGAATTGGGATAGATGACGTTGGGAGATGATATTATTCACAGATGAGTCCCGATTCTGTCTGGACTTGCACGATGGTCTTAGGCGTGTTTGCAGAGACGCCAGACAGAGATAGAGCCAGACATTGGAGGCTGAATACAATCGGTGTGGGGGTGGCTCTGTGATGATTCGGGGTGGGATCTCTCTGGCGGGTCGCACCGACATGGTAGCCATCAGGAACGGCACATTGACTGCTCTCCGATAAGGGATGAAATTCCTCACCCAATCTCAGATTGTTTACAAGTGCAATAGGGCCAAATTGCATTCTGATGGACGATAACGCCCGTCCCCATCGTGCTCATGTGGTCCAGGAGTAACTTCAGAGGGACATTATCGAGCGTATGGAGTGGCCTGCTGTCACACCGGAGCTGAATCCCATCGAGCATGTGTGGAATAAACTTCAGCATCAACTATCACAGCTTCCAAACTAATCAAAGACTTTGGATGACCTTGAAAATGCGTTGAGAGAGGAATCGAACAATCTCCCACAACAGAACATTGTGAATCTCATAATGAGTATGCAATGCCGATGCCAGGCTGTTCTGAGACCAAACGGAGGTCACACAATTTTGGACACGTACTGTAAAGTTCAAGTTGACTTCCATGCCAGATTTCTCCACGTAATTCAGTGACATGTTTTGTGCACTATGACGACGCCCCCCCCCCCCCCCAACCAACCAATGAATAAAATCAAGATTTCTGATTAAATATTGATGAAAAATGATGCCAGCGTTTGTGTTTCATATATTCTGCCATGTACGTACATATGTTTAGTTTTGATCAATGAAATAGTCCATGATCCCTATCTTATTTTGTCCAGTAAATAAAAAAGGTCTAAAATAATAAAATAGCTAGTTTATAAAAGGCCATGAATAACTACATTGACGAAATGCGGTATATCCGAATAAGTTTCTCTTTAAAATATTCTTTTGTACCAGAAGAACTAATTCTGATTTTTTTTAAAAATTTGCTGTGATACTCATTGTACTAGTTTTATGAAAGGACTGGTTAACGGAACACTGGAAATTGACAGCGGCCATACTGGGGGCTGTGACTTTATCGCTGATCGTTGTCCTCATAGCTGAGGTCGGGAAAATGTAAGTGGTTCATATGTCAGTAGTCATTATCAATTTAGTTTCCTTTCACAAAGAGAAAGCAATATTCTAGTATAGTTTTCAATTTTCAATTGATTAATTTCCTATGTAAATATCACCCTATATATGATTTTGGATAAGTGCTAGAGAGAAGAAAAAAAATCTGAATGTTTATATACACAATTTATCTTTATAGGAGGTATCGAAAATTACACTAGGTGTCGCCTTTCACATTGTCGAAATGCAGTGCATCGCCCACAGGCAGTATAAATACCTCGTCAAACAGAATTAAGACCGCACAAACAGCAGTCTGTGTTTGCCTCTGAACTTGATCAATCATGGCTCTCTTATATGAAGCCTTAAGTCTGATTGTGCGATATTTTCATGTATCTTTCTCTCGTAAATGCCACAATTGTACAATGAAAAGTTACATATACTTGGATTGTATTTAATACAATGTCACTCTTCCGAAAATTTATACGCCAACTGCAACATCAGAGGCAGATCAGAAACTCTGATATAAAGCATCCTTACTGGTATAATTCGTGATGATGTCATCACATATCATCACACGTCATATATATATTTACTCTCCTGTACCCATGTAAGTGAACACAACAGAAACTGCAACAAAACAATCTATTCGAGTTTTACCGTTTTTCCAATTTATAAATTCTACAAAGACACAGCAGAAAAAGACCGTGAAGCCAAAGGAAAACTATATATTCAAAAATATAAACCTTACCTAGATGCTACACCGCTTAGTTTTGCAAAGTATTAATATATTAGCATTTATGTAATATTACAATTTTCCTGTATTATTGTACCAACATTATATTATGATGAACTTTACTAAAGCGTAACAACGTATTGATGCTTTTTGTCATCACTTTACAATCGTTGTGTACATGTGTATCCAAGCAATATCCATTATCCCATTGTAAAGGCAAGTAAACTCTGTTGGTGTTGGGATACTATCTGCGTAGATTTTTCTATACTTATTTCTGGAATATATGTATAATTTTATTATATTCTAGTCTCTAATTGTTGAAATTGGGGAACGCGAGTTATTTTTGTATAATTTGTCTTGGTATAGGGA
>JAMZEH010000080.1:2085000-2120000 GCA_024699665.1 Ostrea denselamellosa
TGTGAGAAAGTTTGCCAATTTACTTTCGGAAGGTCAGTGGTCTCTTCCCGGTTACTTTGTGTCTGGGTTCTCTCCTCCACCAATAAAAACTGGACGCCACCAGATAACTGAAAAATTGTTGAGTGTAGCGGAAAACAATAAACAATCAATCATTAAAGAACCAAATTTTTACATGGCAGTATATGGGAAAGACTAAAATTTAAAACAATGTTTGTAAGAACAGCATGATCATGATTAGTTACATTAATATCATCCAGGCATCCTCAGGTAGTGCAAATTCATGTACCTACCAGGGAATGACGTGGCGGTTAGAACGAGACCTCAGGACCGGATCAAAAATTTACATAAGACTATGTACGAGACAATCTTATTATCAAAAGTAGCAGGAACAGGGTTAATCATATTAATATGCAAGCATTCTTAAGTAGTGCAGATGAATGTTGGTTCAAGTTAATTCCCCGAGGCAAGGTGTGGGTCACAATACGGATTTAAAGTTTTACATGGAAATGTATGGGGTGAAAATCGTCTCGATGATAATAGGGTCATGATTAGTTTTGTTTTACGTCCCGTCGAGAATTTTTCACTCATTGAGACGTCACCTGCTATAGGTGAAGTACCACAAATTTAGACCTATGCTTAGCGCTCAGGGCCGTAGCAGTGAGGGTTCTTTAACGTGCCAACGCCTACCGTGACCTCCATTTTTAAGGTCATATCCAAAAGACCCGTGATTCTCACTTCTAAATGCCGAGCGTTTGACGAAGGAGCAATCACTACCTATTTTCGTCTTAGGTTTGACGCGGCCATGGCACAAGCGGGCTCGAACTCACGACCACCCGGTTACGAAGCGAACGCTCTAACCACTGAGCTACCGCGACCGGTGTCATGGATAGTATGGAATTTTGATCCTCAATTGTACCTCCTCCATACCGCCCTTATCCGTCATGATCAGTAAGGAATCATCCTCAGGTAAGGCGGTATGGAGGAGCTACAATTGAGGATCAAAATTAAACAAACCTTTTCAAGAGTAGCAGAGCCACGCTATAGTATACAAATATGCAAACTTTTTAAAGTTGTGTTGATTTAAGTTTTTCCCTTTTCAAATGGGCCCTGGAGATAGGGTACGGCTATAATTGGGAATCAAATTTTTACATAAAATATGAAGATAGCGAATTTTCTCTCTTTTTTTGATATGAAAAGTTTTTCTTTTATTTTTAAGATATGGTCCCGACGGGTCAACGTAGGGTCATAATATGAGATAAAAAAATTTCGTGCGAGTATCTAGAAGGTTATTGAAAGCAAATCTGAAGAATAGCACGCCAGTGTGACTCGCCTGAGCGCTGTCGCCCATGGTCCTCTTGTTTATCATCCGAACAGATTTTTTTATCAAGTGATAAATAAAATTACTTTTCTGATATCTCACGACTCTAATAGGAAATAATATAGCATTATAACACCTTGTATCACTAAGTAAGACATACGTTTTTATTGTGCATTAAGTTTTGAAAGTCAAAAATATTGTCACATTTGTTCAACGCAAAATTGAAAACTGAATTTGTAATCCCTGAGCAATCTAAATCCTCCGTAATATAAACATAGCTTTCATGGCATTTTAATGGTCTTTTAACTACAATAGTATATGAGGTAAACAATATCAAACTTAAAATTTGTAGATACATGATAACAAAACATACAAATAATTTTGTTTTAGAATATGATATAACATTGTAACGATAAATATAACAACAGTATCAAGCTTTCAAATCGGCCTAAATCATACATAGATTTTCCACTGAACTAAAACACAGTTTATACAACTATTTAAATGCAACACAAACAACGAAAGCACGACTTTTCATTTTTCTCCTGAGCAACTGCTTCTTGATGTCTAGTAAAACTAAGAAATACTTGTTCTAAAGTCGTTTGATGTACGGAATAGTCCTCAATATTGAACTGGGATTTCGCTCGCTCCATTTCACCAAAGACCCTCCCCAGGGCTACGTCGTTGTCTGGAATTTGAAAATGCACGTATCCTTGGTGATCGTCAAAGATCGTGCTGTCCGGAAAAGTGGATCTTACGAAGTTCTTGACAGGTTCTGACGGAGATGTGGTGCCGTCTTTTGACAAACCTAGTCTTGCAATGAGAGTGTACCCATGACCAAATTTATTCTTTAGATGTTGTGGACTTCCAAAACAAACAAACCTGCCATTGACCATGATAACTATCTTTGTGCACAAAGCGTCACATTCTTCCATGCTGTAATGAAAAGGCCAACATAACTAACAGTATTAATGTACATAGATAACGATGTGTTAAAATATGATTTAGTAGAGTATTTCGAACTACCAGTGCATACTTTATTTCTTGATTATACTTTATAGAACCATTTTCATTTTGATATTAACAGTTACATAAATAAAATGTTTGACTTTCAATTCAGTAAAATTTGGATTAGATGTTAAGATGGTAATGATTTAATTAACTTTCTATGAATTAGTCCTTTTGAGTGTGCGTTTCTGTAATCTACCTATGAGAAGTAAGGATGAGGGTCCGTCCACTTGCGCGGACCCCTGAGAGAACATTCCAGAGCTGTCGCCTAGCAGCCGGGTCCATCCCTGTCGTTGGCTCGTCGAGGAGGATAAAAGGAGGATCCCCGATTAGAGCAATGGCTGTACTTAGCTTCCGCTTGTTACCACCACTGCAAGAAAGTATCACACAGTGTCTCTGTTTAAAAGCAAATCTAAATGTTTTTTCTTAAAGTTTGTTTGTTTGTTTTGTTTTACGTCCCGTCGAGAATTTTTCACTCATATTGAGACGTCACCAACTGTAGGTGAAGTACCACAAATTTAGACCTATGCTTAGCGCTCAGGGCCGTAGCAGTGAGGGTTCTTTAACGTGCCAACGCCTACCGTGACACGGGACCTCCGTTTTTAAGGTCATATCCGAAAGATCCGTGATTCTCACTTCTAAATGCCGAGCGTTTGGCGAAGGAGCAATCACTACCTATTTTTCGTCTTAGGTTTGACGCGGCCATGGCACGAGCGGGGCTCGAACTCACGACCTCCCGGTTACGAAGCGAACGCTCTGACCACTGAGCTACCGCGACCGGTGATTACAAGATTATTCCAATGTATGTGACTTTGTTTTATAATTTATGAATATGCAACACAACATACCATGAGAATGATGAAGAGAACGAAATACGATTAATTTCATAAATCCTATAACGAATACAAAATTTAGAGCAGGTCAAACATAGACTCATGGAAATATCAGAGATGGGATAAGGTGTCCAAGAGTAAGCATTCCCTGTTGACCGGTCTCACCCGCCTTGTGCCCTATTGATCAAATAAATGGAGTGAACAGTAGTCAAAATTATGAAGCAAACTCTCTAATCACTGAGCTACCGCGACCGGTCGTTTTTTAAAGTAAATATTTTGTTCGTTAGAAGGACTGGATACAAAAGTATGTATAATCTGTGTAGAAATACAAATGATAGATTGATTATATACTGTTTAACGTCCCGCTCGAGAATTTTTCACTTATATGGAGACGTCACCATTGTCGGTGAAGGGCTGCAAAATTTAGGCCTATGCTTGGCGCTCAGGGCCTTTGAGCAGGGGGGGGGGGGGATCTTTATAGTGTCACACCTGCTGTGACACGGGACCTCTGTTTTTGCGGTCTCACCCTAAGGACCACCCCATTTAGTCGCCTCTTATGACAAGCAAGGGGTACTGAGGATCTATTCTAACCCGAATCTCCACGGCGTGAAATACAAATGAAAACGTTGATCACCATCAATTTATGTGTAATAATTTCATAATTATCATATTATGCACCTGTATGTGCCACACTGCCTATCGGCATACTTCCTAAGCATCATGGTATCCAGCAATTCGTTGACTACACTCTTGATCTGGGATTCGTCGATGCCTCTTAGTCTGGCATACATAACTAGCGTCTCTCGTCCCGTCATCTGATCAATGAGGGCGTCAAACTGCGGACAATACCCAAGGTTTTGTTGTACCTATGAAAGTCAAATCAATATCTCCAGACGATGCAATTGCTAATTCGTTTTATCATAAAACTGTTTAGTTTCAAATTCTTCATTCCCTTTATATCCATAATGTTGATCACTCGAGATTTTAAATAGCAATGCATACCGTTTTGAGATCCGCTTTGACATCATAACCATTAAGATATGCGTTTCCACCCGTTACTATTTCGTCACCAGTCAACATCTTAAATGTGGACGTTTTACCTGCCCCATTCTGTCCCAGTAGACCGAAACATTCTTGCCGTGGAACGCCAACGCACACACCTTTCACCGCAGTGTAGTCCCCGTACGTTTTGCTGAGGTTTCTCAAAAGGAGCGAGTCAGTTTGAAGAAGACTGTCAATGGAAGTCTTATTGATGCGTCGTTTTTCTTCTTCAACATCATCGTCATGTGGAATCGCATCATTGATGATGACTTCTGATGATACAGAGACGGGATCGTTGTTGAATATCATGTAACGGATGCGACTTATGACGCCGAATTCAACAAGGAACACGAGAATCAAGTAAAAAAATCCTTGTGCTGCCATGAAAACGAAATATTTTCCTACACCAGGGATCTCCCATGCCAGGTAATTCTTTTCAAAGATTAAGCAATTTTCTGTACATATTTCTGCAAGAAATGACAGTGTAAAAATTTAGGTAAGCGCCGATAAAGAAGACAATCATCAAATTTAATTTGACGCATTGTTGTAAAATACTATTGATTTTGTACCGTTTATGTTTTATATTTATAATTCATTGAATTAGAATATTCTTGGCTTTCACGGTTACCGCTATCTCATGAATTGTAAACTTCAACAAAATGCAGAATTTATTGTTTTTATCATTCTATACAAATGATGCCAACGATATAATATTCCATAGAAACTATTAGAATCTGGTGAATACATTGGCATTGTTCCCACGAATTTGAATATTTCAGAAGTATATCATAATGAATCAATCTGAGAAGAAAACAATATACGTCATCATACGGATTACATACCTCTACAACACGATCTACTCGGTGGTTCTTTAAGGGAGCAAATGACATCATACTGCAATTTCGTGCATGTGTCTATGTATTCGTAATTCACATACATGTTCATCAAAGTCTGGCCTAAGCAGTAGTTTGGGAGAAATATTGTAAACAACCAATCAAACGTGTCTGATACGTCTGCGGAAATTCCAAGGATTGGAAGTCTGAGAGTAAAAACTGCCATTATCGTAGCTAAACCTACAGAAATCCAAAAGAGATTTTTTTATCATTGCCGTTTACATTAAATATAGCTTCGTATCTTTTATTTTCATGTAGATAAAGAAATTCCATTGGAAAAAACTCAATCCGAACCTGTAAGAATGTTGATCAAACTTCCAGCCACCATTCCCGATGCTGGCGTCTTAAACAGATAGTAGAATATATATACAAATGGCATGCACGCCCAGCCATATAAGACAAACATGGCGTAAATCAATCCAAGACGGTTATCTCCGGTGTAGGCCTGTGTTTGGAAAGCAACGAAGCACACCATAATCAGAAGAATGGGAATTTGGTAGTTCAGTAAATCCCAGGATAGGTTTGACATCCAGTAGGCATATGAACTCACACCACTCACCTTTTGAAGGTGCTTTGCACCAGTTATCTTTTCTTTGATCAGGAATATGATAAAACTTGTAGATAGAAAAGCTAACCCGAACAACATACAGAAAGCGATCGTAAAACCGGTTCCTCTGGTTGCGTATCCAATACCACTGCTTGTCTTGTCCAAAGGTCTTGGGAACGGATAATTAGTGGTCCGAATTGAATGGTTTTCATCAGTAAAATGTTTCAGTAAAGCGTCCATGGTGAGTTCCAAGCTTATTGATATTGAATGTAGTGGATCACCATTGAAATATGAAGTGATGTTACCAGACGATGCACTCTCTATATCGAACATACTTCCAACAATGTAATTGCTTTTGAAAATTGCTTCTCCAACTTCCTTGTTTTTATTGATGATGAAGTTGTCAAAATCATTTGGTGTCTGGTTATCCTCTAAAACTCCGTAACCTTTAGAAGTTATTGTTTTTTTATAACTGCTTGCCATGGAATTGCTCTGGGGAAATGCAGACTTTGAAGTATACAAAGCCACGCTGTTTTGGAAAGGTTTCAAGTTCAACAATAAGGAAGGTTCGTCCTCTTGTTTTGGTAAGATCTTCTCCACAGTAAGGGCCAAGATGGTGAATATGACAGGCACCAGAAGCTGTACTAATGTCACTGTTCTGTTTCGCCAAGTGTGGATTGCTTTCTTCACAAACATGCTGAAAAACTGCTGTAGAGCTAGCGTTGATTGGGTATTTTTCTTCAGACCAGTATTGAATCCTTCAATGATATCAATTAAAACCAATGATAAAAATCATACGGTGATATTTATAATTCTCTCGACTTTTTAAAAATATTTATTACTGAATTCTTTTCGCAATTTCATAATGCATCGAAGAAATCAATCTTCTTAACCAGAATGTATGCCATACCTATGTATGTATCGCCATTAGTCAGTTTTAGATTTTGAACCAAACCATTCTTTGTTTTGTCTGTTGATCCACTAGAGACAACGTTGCCTTTATTACTATTACTGTTGAAATTGGGGTTGTCATAAGCTTGAGATGTCTTAGAGGGGATGTGTATTTCTTCCTCTGTTCTCTGACTGCTTTCTCCAACCCTAAAATTCGTTTGATAGTTAACATTGAGATGCAAAATATTTATCAACTGTAACACTTTTTCTATCTCATCTGCTTCATTTCATTTAGTAGTCACCGACAATCAAAATATTCGTAGTAGTATATTCTGCAGTCATAATATATCCATCTTTGTTAATGTTAACTATGAACATATCAGTAGCATATGTATGTGTTCATATGTAATTTATATTTTCCCTACTCTGTGTTGTACATATTTTACTTTAGTTATCAGGCTATTTGTATGGCTAAGACAGAGATAACGAACATCGATCATAAATCCCACAGATATATCACACTTAACATTCTAAAGATGAAGAATTAAGCAAATGTACACACAATTATGAGTGACCTTTCCATTTTATTACAAGGCTAAAAATCCTTAAAACTATTACTAAAACTATCCACTTACTTAAGAAAGACCTCCTCCATCGTAGTGGCAGACGTTCCAAAACTCGATATTTTCAGTTCGGATTTTCTTCTCTCAACTTCATTGAAAAGTTGCTCAAATTTATGAGATTCGTCGAAAGGTAGAAGATAAGACAATTCAGCACTGATATCACTTTCAATTTCAGCCGCTGGTATGTGCTGTTTGATTACGTTAGTAACAGCTGAGACATCGCATTCTTTGTCCTTTACCATTACAAGATGATACCCAGCACCTACAAGTTCATGATTCACGTAAGGAACCTTCAATTTACCTTGAAGCTCTGTATTTTGTTTAAATTTTGTTTACGTGTAAGACTTTTAAGAATAACACATATTTGCATACTTTCTTCATTCTTAATTTCTGTCTGATTAATCTACAATGTAGATTAAGATCAATGTGTTTGCTTATTTTACAATGCGAAATGTTTTGACGTCATGTGAGAAACAACAGTTTAGCATTGAATGCAAGATAAGAATGCATATGTGTTCCATAGATTATATCATGATTGATTGATTGATTATTGCTTTCCGCCACACTCAACAATTTTTCAGTTATCTGGTGGCGTTCAGTTTTTGTTGGTGGAGGAGAGAACCCAGATACAATGTACCTGGGAAGAGATCACCGACCTTCCGCAAGTAAACTGGCAAACTTGCTCACATAACGCCGCGGCCCAGATTCGAATATATCATGAATAAATACTTTACCGTACAACTTTTTCAGAAATAAAGACGTTCCACAGCACTTGACGACACCTTCCGCCATAATGGCGATGCGGTCACCAAGAAGATCTGCTTCGTCCATAAAATGGGTCGAGAGAATTATGGTTCTGTGTTCCCTAAATTTCTGTAAAATTTCCCATGTTTGACGCCGAGCCGCAGGATCCATGCCTGATGTCGGTTCGTCCAGAATAACGACCTTAATGCATAAACATTTTTCTTAAACATTTCTCACATACCAACTCTAAATACGTCTTCATTCGATGGTTACAGAAGTAACAAATATCTACAAAGTATCTAATAAATTGTCATAAAAAACAATTTTGAGTTTCTCATTTAAACGTAGATTTACCTTTGAACCTGAAATCAATGCTATTCCCACTGACAACTTTCGTTTTTGGCCACCAGATAGCGTCATAGAAAAATTGTTCCGCTTCGCTTCCAAACCCAGAACGTTTATCATTTCGTTCACCTCTTGATTCACATCTTTACTTGGACAACCCTTTAACTAATTGTAATTCGATAACAAATATTTGATTGAAATATCTGACTGTTTAGATTCATTCTCTTCAATTTGTGAATCAATACTTCTCTCATTTGAAAACAGAAATATGATTTTTACGTGAAAATTTTGAAAAGTTATAGAATTTCTTTATATATATATATATATATATATATATATATATATATATACCTCTGCAAAGAATCTCAAATGTTCCTCAACAGTCAAAGTGTCAAACAGGATGTTATGCTGAGGACAGAGTCCGAGATTCTTTCTCACATTTTGAATGTCTGCACAGATATCATAACCGTTGACAGTCGCCGTTCCAGACGTTGGGGGCACAAAACCTGACATGTGATGTAAAGAGCCAATCAAAATGCTAGTACTCTATTTCGACTAGCATTATCTCCAATAAATTTAAATTTCAAACTAAGTAAATGTAAAAGCTAGCTTCAGATGATATATAGTCCTGATATTTTCAAGAATAATTGAATTTAAGCTTTATTTTAGCATAATTATAAAGTACACTACATTCGTTAATCTGATGCGCTTAATATTATTGCTTCATATTTCAGCTCTTCCAAGTTTGTTCTATATCGGATTTTCAACGTTTTTGACTTAAGCATCACTAAAGAGACATTATTTGTCGAAATGCGCATCTGGTGCATCAAAATTGGTACCGTTCATGTTTTATATTAGCAATGACAAAATGAACTTGACATTTATCACTAACATACCATTGAATACACAGTGAAATTTCTTTTTTAAGTATATCTATCTAGTTTAGTTCAAAAGTTAAAGTTACACAAGGAGAAAGACAGATAAAAGAAATGTCTTTCATATAAGAACCAAGACAATACAAATATGAATATTAATCGCTTATGTAGATTTTATTGTTTTTATAGCCTCATTCCCCTAATACAAACAAACTGCACTTTTATTCCTTAGAAATTGATTATGAGAGGTGGAATTTAAAGATTTTGGTATATTTTTAATACTCATGGGATCAGATAATGTCGATAATGAATCTAGTCCTTTTCCAATACTTACCATATTGTAGGATGTCACTCTATCTGGGCGATTTCAAATGGGACAAAAATTATTTTTCAATGTACTTCTCTATCTGGGCGATTTCAAATGGGACAAAAATTATTTTTCAATGTACTTAAGCAAAATTTACTGAAGGCGAAAAAAAAAATCAATAAATACATCTTTATTTTGAAATCCAGCATATATCATATTTAGGGTTTATTACTATTTCTAAAAGACAAAATTTATTTGAAACGCTTGTCTAAAGATACAAATAGTACCAAAAGTATTTTTAAAAATATTTTTAGAATATCCTTGTATAGAAATTGTAATGGAAATCGTCAAAAAATTAACATATGAATCACTGCATCCCCTTGAAAATAATTTTACCTGTCAACATTGACATAGTTGTTGTTTTGCCAGCACCATTATGACCTAGAAGAGCTGTGATTTGACCTTCAAAAATGTTCAGCATTGTGTCTTCTACTGCAACTTTCTTTTTCTTTCCGCTTCCAAACTCCTAAAGAACAAATGTATGTTTATTTAGTGACTAGTATTTGATTGGTTGTATGAAGTGTAACGCCCCAGCAAGAATCTTTCAAGCTAAATCAAAAAGCTTGAATGGCACCATGGCCCTATTTCAGGACAGTTTTTATATCTAAAATATTAATCAGAATTGTTCAAAATAGTTTATATGTTCAATTAAAGTGAAGAGCATTGAATGCATGAAAACAAATCATTTTAATTTTTTTTACAATTTCACATTTAAAATAAAATAGTAACGTATTTGTGCATGCCATAGTGTCATTTTAAATCAGGTACGAAACATGTTGGCTTTGGTTAAAATGATTTTTGCGACAGATTTTTGGCAATTTAAATTTAAAGTTAAAGGATATTCACACAAACGATGAAACGTTCAAATTATATTATTAACCTTACAATTTTGTTTCTCGTTGGGTATCTTTAAGAAGCAGCATCAAATTTCTCTATTACTCCATTTTAAAGTTAGAAAACCCAAAAGTGAATCGTATGACCTCATGTTTGTATTATTAAAAATTAATCAGATGAACCATATTTGGATTGTCATAGTGACTATATCTGACAAAAAAGTACATTTCACCATGATATTAAGCTTTTAAAATTCGGGGTAGCTCAGTGGTTAGAGCGTTCGCTTCGTAACCGGGAGGTCGTGAATTCGAGCCCCGCTCGTGCCATGGCCGCGTCAAACCTAAGACGAAAAATAGGTAGTAATTGCTCCTTCGCCAAACGCTCGGCATTTAGAAGTGAGAATCACGGGTCTTTCGGATATGACCTTAAAAACGGAAGTCACGGCAGGCGTTGGCACGTTAAAGAACCCTCACTACAGCGGCCCTGAGCGCTAAGCATAGGTCTAAATTTGTGGTACTTCACCTAAAGCTGGTGACGTCTCATTATGATTGAAAAATTCTCGACGGGACGTAAAACAAGCAAACAATCAATCAATCAATCAATCAAAACCGTCTTTGTAAGACGCAAAGAAAGTATATAAGGAATAGGGATTGCCTAGTACAATAGCACGGTCTTACCTTTCTTAGATGATCAATGCTAATGCCCACAGATAATGACTCGGGGTCTCTTTCGAAGTACTTAGGGTCGAGATTCCCTGTATCGCTTGATAACGGAGATCTCTGTTTTGTGCCACACCAATAGTTTTTCTGAAAAAGAAGATAAAGGACATCTGGATTATAACAGAATACTTCGATAATGAATGTTAACCGTTCTGAAATAATGTTGTGACAAAAATATAAACATGCATTGTTTTTGTACCATGACGGTGATATTATTTTGGGAAAGTTCCACATTGCTAATTTTATGAATTAATAGAAAGATCATAGCATTTATTCTTACCGATAAAGGGAAATACCATGGCAGTGGAACCCCATATTCTCCTGGAAATACACCATCTACATACCACGTGATTATGAGGTAAATTCCACTTGATCCTAACAACATCAACATGGCCTCTAGCAATGAAAAATTGTCGTCTACAGTCGCAGGCTGCGCAAAATTATTCCACTGAGCACCATAGCCTGTGAAAAAGGAAATGTATGGTTAGTTTGACGAATGAAGAAATGTATTGCTATCTAAATATTATTCTCAAATGAATTTCCAAATGCATGTACCTACCCGTGCCTTCATATAATCCGATAGCGTTTATGCCAAAGGCCATTCCCATGTTGTTAAGAATACAGACGCCAAGTTTCTCCGATTTTGACATCGTCTCGTATCGGCTTTGGAGAAAGAAATATGGAACATACGTACAAAAGTAACCGATTCCACTGGCAAAAGCACCTGAGTTAGCTGGAATAAAAACATAAACGGAAATTTGTCACCAAAGATTTTCAATTAAAAGTTTGCCAATTATATAAAATTATGAAATCGATCCCTTTGAGAATATAATCGTTTTCAAATAGAAAATTGTTAATACATGTATATGTGTACATGTATTTTATATAGTTTGATGTATTACAAAGGAATATGTCATTCTATATGACGCAAACATAAAACACAATGTACAATACCTTTGTTGAAGAATGTGCTGACCATGAAGCAAAAACTGATAAGAGACATGGAATAGCACAGCAGGAACACGAAGAACAGTGAGGGATCGGTCTTCGCTAACACCTTGCCCTTGTCGGAGATCTCTATAGAGAACAGGATGCTGTAGACAGCTGAGGCAAGGACTAGGTAGATACAGCTCTTGAACATCCACGAAGCCCAGTAGATAAAGGAGTTCAGACCCATCAACTTCATTGACTCCTGTAGAATGAACGAAATTAATCATTCATAGTAATACATTAGGAAATCACCTTGAGCCAATTGTTACACGTTGGATATAATTTGGAATGACAAGTCTTCATTGGAAAGTAATGCTCGCAAATTTCGCCGATATTTTACACAAGTCGATGAAAGGTGCCACGCTGCATGAGCGTGTTGACGTAACATAATATCGTGGGCTATCTTTCAAACATATAAAAAGTACTTAAAATTGCTATTGTTTCTTCGATTCCTAAAAAAATACATATGGTGCTGTCAAGGAATTGTCAGTTTAGATTAATTGTACGATAATTTCTTGTGGCTAACAACACTAATTTGTGGCGACCTGCAATATGTTCGAACGATATCAAGAAATTATCTTCTGCATTGTAGCAGTGTTAATGACATATATTTCTTGTCTAATACTAAAATATCTGGGCAATAATTTAGAAACTCTCCAGGAGAATCAGTTTCATGTTGATGTCTTTTGATATAAAACCAGAGTTTAATTTGGGATAATTATTTATCGAATACCTTAAACAGTGCGACATATAACTCCGGACACGACAAAGTCCGGACTTTTTGCTACCCTTTATGATAAAGATTTTGAGAAAAATCAAAGTGCATAGGGTGGAATTTTCTTGCAGTATGTCATCACCCAAGGTTGGGCTCACACACCCTTATAGAATATTATATATCAGCCTCCAAAGACAAAACTCCTATAGGAGAATGGCAGGATTTTCAATCTTACTAAAATCCTATCATAATCCTATGGGATAAAAAGTCCTTTGGGACATTTATCCTATATGTGTAACTTACATGGGAGAAGTAATTCTGTGTGTGTTACGTGGGATGATAAACCCTACACACTGTTAGATAGGATTTATCCCATATAATATTGGTTAAATGGGATAAATAATCCTATTTTTCGATAGAAGAAATTATCCTATTTAGAATTATTTTCATGACCACCCCTTTAATTTCACTTGTCAAGATGATCTTGAGACATATATTTAAAATCCATTGAAAATTGAGGAAAACGTAATATTGATAAAAATCTTCAAAAGAGTCCACTGCAACATTTCATGTGAATTGCATATTTTATGTGAAGAAAAAATAATCCATCATTAGCTGGGTGCCTCCGTGGCCGAGTGGTTAGAGCATCGGGCTCAAAATCACAAAGCCTCTCACCTCTGTCGGCGCGTGTTCGAATCTCGGCCGCGGCGTTATGTGAGCAAGTTTGCCAGTTTACTTTCGGAAGGTCGGTGGTCTCTTCCCAGGTACATTGTATCTGGGTTCTCTCCTCCACCAACAAAAACTGTACGCCACCAGATAACTGAAAAATTGTTGAGTGTGGCGGAAAGCAATAAATAAATAATCAATCAATCATTGATCTCCCTCTTGGGGTTGAATATCTTTGTTAGGGACTTGGTAAGCCTCATTCCAGACCGAAATATTCAACCCGTCCGGTGAGATTCCCAAATCCCATGTGTGGACTCTTATTATGGTTTTATATATCCTCAGCCGTCACCCACAACCTCTGTGATCGCTTGTGCTATCTTTCTAAGATTGTAAACCTGAAAACCGTCCCAGAATTACTAGTCAAAACGCTTTACAACCCCTGCTTAGTTCAGACGTACATTAAACACCTATTAGAACAGATTCAACAATAATTGTCAGTTATCATATATCTCCATTCAAAGCGGTGAAACAGTATACCTACTTTTAATTTCTTTTCCTTTTCATACACTATAGCTTTGGTAGTTTGGAGAGATGACAGAATGAATCCTAAAATGATGAAAAAAGGCAGGTACATCTGCAGAACTGGAGTCAAATTGTCCTTGGTGTATGGAGGATATGGCATTTTCTTCATGTAGAAGTCGTAGTTGTTTAATTGAGCAGAGGCATTGAAATACTGGATTAAAGCCACATCTACAGCGTACTGGAAAGCCAAGAAACCAGTTCCTTGATAATCTGAAATATATCAAGTGCATACTTCCATTTCTACAAGTCACAGAAACGGCAAATGATCAAATTTATCTATATGATAATCTTTCGTAGAGGTCTCCAAATAATAGCTTTGCATATTCACTTCCAATCGTTTAACTTGGCTTTTAATAAAATTGGATAATTCCAATATTGTCCCTATTATCATACACGGTCATTTGTGATTTAAAGAAATACTGTGGAATCCTTAAATTTCGTGGGGCTCAGTCTTCGTGGAATACCTATATCGCATGAATTTCAAAGCGCAACATAATACACAAAATATTTAATGCTACATGTACATCTCAACGAAAGTCTCAACAATCCAAATTGAACCCCCACGGACTTCAATGATTTCACTGTAGCATAGTATATATACTGAATTTTAAAACTGATATAAACATAATGAAAATACTAACATTTTCACTGTAGATACCAAACTATTATGATTCATATAGAAAATCCGTTTTTTATTGATTTACATTGACATTGATGGCCTCTTCAAACCTAAGACGTAAATATAGGTAGCGATTGTTCTTTCGCCAAATTCTCGGCATTAAGAAAGAATCGCAGGTCCTTTGGATATGATCTTTAAAATGTAGGTCCATTGTCGCGGCAGGCGTTGACGTCTCAATATGAGTGAAAAATTCCTGACGGGACGTAAAACAAACAAAACAAAAACATTGACATTAACCTGGTTTATCTCCTGTGGTCAAGTTGTTCCGGGGACCAGTCACCTGGAAGAACTGATATACGATTTTGGTGAACCATCTATCATCCACATCTTTCCGAGCCACACGTAAGCTGTATTCTACGTGGTTCGGCACACCGGAAGCTGCGTTTTTGAAGACAATTCCAGCTCGGACATGTTCATGATTGTCCTGTTGATACTTCAGAAGTTCTTGTTCGCTGTTAAATCCGTATACTAAACAGAAATTATCCAAATTATAACCATGCGTGTGAAATTTGAAATGAAATATCACCTGTATTCCTGGAGTAAAATGGCTGCAGACGAAGACGAATATAATTGTAGTGCTAGAACACCTGCATTAACATCGATATCCATAGTCTTATTCTTTTGATGAAAAATGTAAAATTGGTATTACATTTCAGGGTCCAGACTATATTGATACTAACCATTCCACTGCTTTCCTGTAGAGGGGGCTATAAAATAAAAAAATCAATCAGAATATTGCTCTGGTATATGTTTATATCAGAATTCAAATTAAAAACAACTCTGAACAGCTATATAAGATTTTTACCCACATTGACATCCATCTCCGACATGGGCTTTAAAAATTATTTGACATAAGTTACTGTAGATTACATTGAATCAAATACCCAGAGCTGATGAATTCGGTAAGTGATTGCGGAATATGTTGATTATGCTCTTGACTTCTGTAGTATTAGGCGAGTATAATATCTGGCATTTCAATCCTTTTAGCGCCACCTGGTTGGGCTGGAATGGTGGCCATATTGTTGAATCTGTGATAGTCTCGTTCGTAGCTATTATTCGAATGCAGACGAGAATCACAGCAAATATAATAGGCATAACTATTTCAAATACTGTTGCACACACTTTCCTCTTCTGTAGAAGCCAATTCTTCCTTAGCAGTAAAAGAAACTGCCGTCCAAGACTAGTCATATTGAAAGTTTACCAATGTTTTGAGCCTCGTTTCCGATATTTCTTCCGCTGAAAATCAATCAATTTTATATATATATATATATATATATATATATATATATATATATATATATGTATATAACTCAAGTATTCAAATGCATTTTACATCTGACACTGAGAAGGAAGCTGTATAATTTAACAGGAAATTCATTGAACTATATACGGCATTAAATTTATAGATAAAATAGAACGATGACAGATTGACCTCAGGGAGAGGCCTAAAGAAAAGCATCTTTGTACAGTATTATTTCTTTCTTTGATCACTATTATCGTTCGTTCTATAATTTGTCTTACTATCATGTTACAGTATTTACCTTTTTTCTTAGTTCATTTGGGGGTGGGGATGGTCCACTGTGTTATAAGATTTTCATTTAGGCAAGTGAATGAAGCAAAGGCCTGCCAGTGTCTATTAGCTGCTTCATCTGTACATGTAAGATAATCTAGTGTGTGTGTGTGTGTGTGTGTGTGTGTGTGTGTGTCTGTGTGTGTGTGTGTGTGTGTGATATGTACTAACATGTGGCTCCTCTGTGCGCGGATCGCCTTTGTGATGTCCATGTATTTTACAAAAAGTTTTCTAATGAGGTATCATGTGTCAACTATATCAACAATCTCTATCTGGAAAAGCAATGCAATGCAATGCAACAACGCCACATTGGCATTTCACCATAATCTGATATCATATTGATTCACTGATTCAAAATAGCTTATACTGAAAGAAGAGAAGAAGGAAGGGTACAAATATTGTACGCCAAGTATAGATAATAAGCACTGAATATATATATATATATATATATATATATATATATATATATATATAAAACACACAAAGTACATGTGTATTCAACAAAATCGACTTAAAAACGGTTTTCAGCCAAGAGTCGATCACCCCACCCCTCCATTCAGAATTTCCTCGATAAACTCGATCCATATAATATTTAACTTCTTCACTAATTCTGGGACATACTCTTACCTGAGGTCTATGTGGTTAACACCTGTCGAACTGAAATATTGCACTGGTCAAATTTGTTAATACGTACTCAGTCTCCCTCACTCACGTGTGGATCAACGCGATTTGAGAAAGTGCAATATATCGCTTATCTTCACATTTAGTCGATAGTCGCCCATAATTCTCACGTGGTCCAAAATGTCAACAAAATTAAAATATGCTATATCGTTACCGTAGTGTCACTTATCTTTGGTTTCGTAACCCTTTTTCACGTGCGCTTCAGGTGCATGAATATCATAAATCGTCTTGTGATCACATTGTACACATACCCCTGTGTATACCTATCGATTGATTACATTGACCACACCCCAGCTTTATATTATTTATTCTGTCCGTAAATATTGATTCATGTATCAAGATGTTGTAAACGCATAATGAATGAAACTATTCATTTCCTGATACATCACACCTATATGATACACATATGTGTTTACATGATATCACACGAAGGCCAAAATACCTAATATATGTGTATTTATGATATTAATATTGTAGATTTTCCTTGAAAATTTAAAGGATTGAGTTTGAAATTAAAACTGTATATGATGCGGCTTTTATGGGTCACGCGACTAAAACGTCATCTTCGCTAGCCATGGGGCTTTTATGATCCATTCCGCTCCTCGGAGTGGATCATATACCATTGGCTAGCGAATATGCCAAAACGTACAAGGGGACATCATTTCCTTTTAAAGTAGCTGCATCGTACTCATATACTCAAGTTAAAATCTTTCGTGATCATATATGCAGTTGTATTATTAAAATTCATAAATTCTTATGTTACGTTGCTGCGGATAACTTCGTTTACAATCTCACGTTCTCGGGCTTTTCCGGTGTAACGACGAAAAATGACCCCCGTAGAATAATGACCGGGGGTCATTTTTCTACTTAGAAATTTTACCCCCTGGTCAATATTCTACATAGAGAAATGACCCCTTTTTTCGTAGAAAATATGGCTTTGGGGTCATTTTTCTCCGTGTGGATTGTAGAAAAATGACCCCGTAGAATAATGACCCTATGTCATTTTTTGATGCAAAAGGCTGGTTTTGGTAAGAATATTCTTGTCGGAAAATAAATAGGGGTAAAATCACGCAGTCTTCTGATATGAAGTGTTTATTTCATGCGTTCTACCCACTATACCTAAAATCAATAAAACAAGATGATTTATCCCAATTAAAGGAAAGCGAATAACAGTTCCATGACTATAGAGCAAGAATACCACGTTCTTAGATTTGTTTTATCAAATTTAATTTATAAAATATATTTCCATACTTGTTATTATTTTTAAAAAATCAAGATCATCCATAAAAAAAATGTTCAGTTTCAATAATTGTTATCCTCTTTGATTTTACTTTGGGTAAATTATGTGCAAAATATCCCCCAAAAAGTCTCATTTTTTTTCTTCACAAATTACAACAAAAGTTTATGTTTCTGAACCACCAAATTTGCATGAAAAACGGGCAATTGTTGAAAAAAATTATATCTCATAAATATCTTCAACATCAGGGGCACAAACTGTGATTAACTTTTCTGAGTATAGTATTTTATTAGATTTTCTTTTAGATGCCCCCCCCCCCCATCCTCTGCTAATACACGTTCTCTTTTTATTGCTTCAAGGTTGATCACTAGGAAGTTCCAGTATTTGGACAGATAATGATTTTTTGTCTTTTTTTCCCCTGAGATCCCTCTTTTTTTTTTTTTTATACCTGATTATGTCTTTTGTCGTTTGCTAGTATCACCAAAGCACAAACAAATTGAGACATTTTATATCAAAAGATTTGATGCATATAAAAGAAGTATTTCATATTAAAAAAAAATTACAGAAGTCTATACACAGTTATATTGCCTTTTTACTTTTTATTTATATATAATATTTTTTACCAATAGAAAAACCGAATGTCTGCAGCATAAAAAATCTTCCCAGTCTAATATACATAATTTTTTTCCCCGAGTATGATTAGCAATATTACAACATTTGATGTTGGGTGTGCACAAATATAAAACATTACTTGTTTTTGAATAACTGATTCAATCGGATGAAACATTTTCTTGGGGGGGGGGGGGGGGGGGGGGGCAAGGGATACCTAATGCATGTACATAAAATTATTATTGCTAATCCGAGATTTCTTATATCAATGTAAATATGAGCTCACCCGATTTGGGGCTCAGACTAAAGCAATTAAACTTCATATTTTCAATTCACAAATTCCTTTCAAATTCTAGCGTTTTATTTATTTTGGCTATTTTTGATCGTTTACCAGCTGCCTTTGTTAGTGATTGTGACAACACAGTCTGATTTCAAAACTTTGCTCCCATGGGAAAAATATTATAGGCTTAAAACATCAATCACTTTGTTTAGGATAAAATGATGCCATCAAATAGGCGGGGTTCTTTGAAGTTTCAAAAACAACAATTCTGTTCGTCATTTTGCGGTTCTTTGAAGTTTCAAAGGCAACAATTCTGTTCGTCATTTTGCTTCACACCATGGACTCGAAAGAATATACGGAAATATCGCTTTTCGTGGAAAAATCATATCACAATGATGTACGAAATAAAGTTGTTGCCTTTATGAAGGAGAATAAACATCTATTGCAAACATGGAAGCGGATCCAAAATATTTGAAACGTTCGCGGATGGAAGATGAAGGTTCCTGGGGTACTGATACAGAAATCCGTACATTCGCTACAATTTGCAATACAACGATCTTTGTTTACTGCAAGCACGGGATGAATGACAAAAACAACGACAATTACGTCTGGCTGCCGTACCCTCCCCTACACGAGGGAAAAAACGAATCCAATTCGAAATTCATTTTTATTATGAATATTGGAAACCATTACGAACCTGTATTGGATGTAACAGGATATTTACAGCAGAACACCTTACATCTACATCAAAAACTTCGTGCCAAAGAAATACCACCAGTATATTTCAAAAAGAATGCTTGAAGCTGCACTGGTAAACAATGAAACCGACTCCAATATTGTCAGAGAATTAGAAAGACCAGAAGACGTATACGTATTGAAGTTCAAAGATGTTCCCCATCAAGTAAAAGGTTTAGAAAAATTAAGCGAGGAAATAGATCCAAATGTGTTCAATTTATTGTGTGAATCGGAGGATTTGGAAGACAAGTTTATTGGAAAAAAATCGAAATATTATACCCCTTAGTAAACGTTGAAAATACATTAAAGTTAGTGGCAAGTTTCTGTGCTCTTTTTATAGTTGTAGTTGTAATAAATAAATATATAAAAATATATATCAATTTGGAATTCTTTAATGTACTTTAGTTGTTTGAAATGAAATCAAAGAATTGTGATCTCCGCTTCCGGTGTCAGTGGATGGGAGACCATTATTTATGGCATGTTGTGTCAAATATACTCTGCAAAAAAAGAAACGCATAGCCCTTTTGAAATTTTAAAAATGCAAATTATGTATTTTACCAGGTAAACTGAAATGGTCAATTGAGTAATTGATTTTTTACAGGTAAGTATGAAACTTTAAAGGTCTGTTCATTTGATTTGACTCTCTGCCAAATTAGCTCGGCGACTCTCTAAAATTGCACATCACCTCTATCGCCATGGAATTTGGCTTACGTTTTTCACGAGAACTTTGTGCTTAATTCAACCACTACATTAAAGCGTATAAAAGGACGAAGTTTGAAGCTTGAATTCATCATAACGTTAAAATGCTGCCATGCCAAGGTTGGACCCTGCTACTCGAAATATCGTCATTGGCCGTCTCCAGGCCCGAGTATCCCAAAGTGAGATTGCACGAACTGAAAACGTAAATCAGAGCACAATTTCTCGACTGTGGAACAGATTCCAGCAGACTGGCTCTACTAATGACCGACCGAGGAGTGGGCGACCTCGCATTACGACTCCTGGACAAGATCGCTACATCCGGGTCTTTCATCTACGGAATCGAACCGTTGCTGCAACAGCTACTGCAGTCGGAATACCTGGATTGAGAAGAATCAGCTCGCAGACAGTCCGCAACCGACTTCGACAATATGGCATTAGACCCAGAAGACCGTATTTTGGAGCAGTTTTGACACCGTTACACAGACGAGAAAGAGTCCGATGGTGCAACAGATTGAGGGCCTGGACATTCCGCAACTGGCGTAGAATCTGGTTCAGCGATGAGTCCCGTTTTCTGCTACATAAACGTGATGGAAGAATCCGTGTACACCGGCGCAGGAATGAACGTTTCTCTTCCTCGTGTGTCCAAGAAGTGGATAGCTTCGGTGGAGGTAGCGTCATGATGTGGGCGGCGATCTCTATTGACCGTAAAACAGAACTGGTACATGTCCCGGGCAATTTATCGGCTCAAAGGTACAGAGACGAAATTCTCCAACCTCACCTTATGCGCGTAATTGACCGACAGAGGGAGTTATTCCAACATGACAATGCTAGGCCTCACACAGCCCGCTTAACAATTGACTACCTTCAGCAGAACAACATTAATGTGCTACCATGGCCTTCCAAATCACCGGATTTGAATCCGATTGAACACTTATGGGACCAACTGGATAAACGTGTGCGCCTGCGCCAACCTCCGCCTCAGACCCTCGATCAGCTCCGTCAAATGTTACAACAGGAATGGCGAACAATTCACGCAATAACGTAAGAACATTGATTGACTCTATGCCAAGGAGATGCAGAACTGTGTTGGCAGCTCGAGGTGGTCATACACGGTACTAACTTAAACGTGACAGGAAGTGTTCTTAACTGTGATGATCTGACTTTTTTTTCACCAATATCTAAGGTTTGGACTGTAATTTTTTTCAATTGAAACAATTCTAGTGAATATCTACATTTTTTATTGTAAAATCATAATCCAAAATACATCTACTAAAATCTAAAAAAAATCCATTATGCGTTTCTTTTTTTGCAGAGTATATAAACACCCTATCATATAATTATGTCATTCAAAAGTAATTTCCAGCGATTTTTTGGCAGATTAGGTCAAACATGAAGGTCAAGGGGTAAAAAACCATAGCATGCTCGAGAACGTCTTGTTTCAGGAATGCAAATACGAAACCCCTATCTTTTCCCAATCTAGAAATATACAGAAATATACCATTTTTGAAAAGTAGGTCAGCCTTCAAGGTCTAGGTCACAGGATCAGAAAACGTAGTTTTAGAAAGGATTATACATATATAAAATGATAGCCATATCTCTTTCATTTTTAAAAATCATAGTATATTTGGTAAGATCTTGTAGCAGGTAATATACATGTGAAATACGAAAGCCCTATCTCATTCAAAGGTTACGACAAAGGTTAAAGTTTTTGTGACAAATTTAAACAGACAGACTTGCAGACGAATGAGATTAAATGTCCCCTTGTCCCATTGAGGACACCAATGCCAGGCTCTTTCATGGGATAGATTGGGGGGGGGGGGGGGGGGGGGGGGGCGTTATCAGGGGAAAATGACAGCTAAAAAAATTTATTAGCTCGCACCTCCTCCTTCCCAACCCCGTACACATTGAAAGTCATGTGCAGATAAATATAGAAGTAACATTTTTCTACATTGGTGAATCTCAGCCAATCACAAAGAAATAGGAATTATTAAATCATATTTTATGGGGCCCATATAAGAAGTGGTGTTAAATTTGCTTCCACGACATTTAAGGATATTTAAAAAAAAAACAAAAAAACAGGAGACACAGTTATCTTCACCGACCCTATCCAACCCTGGGATGAACGAATATTGAGTATTACATCTCATTTCATAAGATATTATTGTATAATATAGTGAAAAAGTAGGGGGTCATATTTCTATGGGGTCATTTTTCAACGTGTGTGGTGTCGTAGAATAAACGGTCTGGAAGGGTTTTCTACAGTCGAAAAATGACCCTACTTGCCGTAGAATAATGACCGGGGGGTCATTTTTCTACGTAGAAATTATTCTACGGTCATTATTCTACGGGGGTCACTTTTCGTCGTTACACCGGCAAGCGGGAAAACAACCTAGATATTTCAAACTTGCCGGAGGTTCAGATAAGACAAACACCGAACGAGACTTTATTGGACGTCAAAAACAAACACTTCCGGTAATTTCCCCAACGCTATTTTGGTTTATGTTAATTTCCAGAAATTGGCATGTCAGCTAACCAGGCAGAAAATTTACTCATTTATACGATGAATGAAGCGATAACGTGTTGCGGTTTTACTAACGTACAGTGCTTGAAGACCGGATACTAAAATCTTAATTCATCTCAATTTGTAGGCAGCTAATAAATTACTCAGATTAATTGTAAATTGTCAAATGTATGTTAATTTTTAATATTTCTTGAAAAGAGACACGACTCTTGAAATGTCTTGTGTATTTATATTCCAAGAGGTCGACTCGAGACCAGTGTAGCGGATAGTAAGTTGAAGTTACAGAAAGGCTTAAATTAACGTTTTCACACGTCATAAATTATTAAACACTGCATATCTGCTACAGCAGAGTAATAGTCAGTGAATAGGTAAAAATAATCATCTAGAATATAAGTAAGTACATGTAAGGTAAATAATCTTTATTTAAAGTCGGACCTATTTACAATGAACAAGAAACATGAGCTATAAAATTCTTTAGCTGATTATATAGCATGAAACACGTAGCACAAGTGGTATATATACACTGTATATAAAACAGATAATTATTGATAACGCATATATGTATATTGACATAAGAAGTAATGCATACAAGTACAGGTACTGTACACATATACACAGAAAAAAACAGAGGGAGTAGATGGTGTAAAACATACAGTACTAGTGCAGCTGGGAAAAGTAAAATAAATAATAAAAATGCACAGGCAAGATCTTGTCTGACGTTTTATAACATTAAATATTATAATAGCGCTGACATCACCTACCTACTAGAGGGTAGATGAGGCGATTTGCTCACGTGGAGTAACATTGTTTGTTTTGTTTGTTTGTTTGTTTATAGCCGCCTGAGCAATTTTTCAGCTATCCGGCGGCTGTCACCATTACCGGTGACAGGGCTGCAAATTTAGGCCTATGCTCGGCACTCAGGGCCTTTGAGCAGGGAGGGATCTTTATCGTGCCACACCTACTGCGACACGGGACCTCGGTTTATACGGTCTCATCCGAAAGACCGGCACCACGTGCAAAGAGTAACTATTATCGCGTTATAGCGAAACATTCCAGTTTACCTACACATGAAGTCTCTGCATGATGTACTACAGTAACTGCTTTTCTGTTTTCAAGTTCCTTTATTCAATCACACCTCAATAAATGGTACTCGAGGTCAAGTAATGTATTATAATGGAAAAGGAGATACTAGTGTACATCACACGACACGAGAGACATGAGCACAACCAGGTTCAGATAAACACAGCAGAAAAATATACGTGGGAGTTATGGAGGACAGACTAAATCGTATATTTTTGTTTATTTAAATTTGAAATAGACTTTATTTCAGAAAACACAGTACATTACAGTACAGTCCCTGAAACGTTCTACTTTCCCACTTGAACGGTGAACGAACGCTGAACGAACGGTGAACGAACGCTAAACGAACGCTGAACGAACGCTAAACGGAAAGTGAACGGAGAACGAAAAACGGTGAACGATAAACGGAGAACGGAAAACGGTGAACGATAAACGGAAAACGATGAACGATAAACGCAGAACGGTGAACGATAAAAGGAGATACCTGTAATTAACAAAAGCCACCGAAAGGTGTCAAGATAGAGGCATTAAACAACACAGACGATACATGTATAGATATAAAGTATTAAAATGTAGAAAATATAATGTAATTACAAACTTAACATAGTGATACATATATATAAACACATTATTAATTTTGTAAATGTTCCATCGTAATTTCTCCCAAAAATACAAATAGTTTCAAATATTTCATGTGTGTGTGTGTGTGTGTGTGTGTGTGTGTGTGTGTGTGTGTGTGTGTTGGTTTTTGCTAGCTAATACTTGTAAGACATTGAAGATATTCGATTTTCAGGAGTAGTGCGTCTTCATACTTTTTTTCTATTAAATTAAGAAAAGAAAGAAAAGAAAAAAAGAAAGAAAAAAAAACATGAATAACGACACACGGGTAAAATAAAAAATTAAAGCCGTTCTCATTTTAATCAAAATTTACAAATAACACATGCTTTACTACTGTACTCCTTGTTGTACATAACCTTTAATAAATCATGTGACGATACATCTTTACTTGCTAAGTAAATAAATTGATCACGTGTACCAACATCAAAATATATCCCATGTTTCTTTGAAAATGATAACCGTTTGTATTTCAGAATTTAATTCCTGATATGATGGGACAGTTTTCTGCCGCCTTTTCGCTTCATATCTCACAATAATGCGTGTCCTTTCTCATTGATGTTTCGAAAGAAAATGAGGAAATACGAACGGAAAACGGAGAACGGTGAACGATAAACGGAGAACGGTGAACGATAAACGGACAACGGAAAACGGTGAACGATAAACGGTGAACGATGAACGGAAAACGGTGAACGATAAACGGAAAACGGAAAACGGAGAACGCTTTGTGAACGGAAAACGGTGAACGAACGCTAAACGAACGGTGAACAAACCCTGAACGAACGGAAAAATGGGAAAGTAGAACGTTTCAGGGACTGTACCTGGGATGTAAGATAATCGATACACAAAGAAAAAAGAAAAGGTGACAAATTTTCCCCTTCGCGGACTCCAATGTTACAGGTAAAACAATCTATTGTACCACTCAGGTTAACCATTCAATATCTCGTACATATTTTTGATGTAATTGAAATATTTTCCCTTAACCCCGTCTTTCAATAATTTGTGCCACAATCCAAATCTCCAAATCGTATCAAATGTCTGTTTAAAATCTATGAAAGCGCAGAAGAGTTTTTTCTTTCTCTCAAATCTGTGATAAAAACTGTAAGGTTAAAATGTTAACTAAAGTTGAATATCCCTCCCTAAAGCCTGTATGATTTTCATTTATTAAATTAAATTCCTCTGCAAATGATTACAAGGGCTTACACAAAATACCTGTAAATAATATTCCTAGGCAACTTACTAATGTAAGTGGGCAGTAATTCTCTGGTTGATTGGATCGCCTTTATTTTGATAAATAGGTTTAATAATCAACCATTCATCTGGAACAATACCAGAGTCAAAAACTAAGTTGAACAGTTTCCTATTTACAGGTAAAAATAATTTTACAGTTGAAGATATAGGTTCATTGAATACATTATCAAAACCACAAGCTTTGTTATTTTTCAGCCTTTTGATACCGTCCAATATCTCTTCGTATTTGATCTCACAGTTCAGGTTATAGAAAATATCATCATAATTACTTCATCACTAGTATTACACTGGTTACTTTTAAAAGTCTTATTTTCGTTGAGATCTTTTAAAACAGAATACACAAAATGTACATCTACGAGACATTTATTATTTTTGTTCAATGCATTTCTCAAATGTATTTTTGTTTTGTTTTGCTGTTCTTCACAGCTAAAGCTCATATAATTTCAGCGACCCCGTGATCGGCAGTGGTTCTATAAGAGAGGATATGGTGGTCGCCCACTCAGACACGGTTTCCTCCAGCTACTCCGGTTTCTTCCCATATAATGACCCCTTAGCGCCAACATGGGTGCATTAAAGGACCCCATTGGAAAGACATGGGCTATTCTTCGTCTGTACGTATATTTAAATGTATATATGTACCGAATAAACATTCATTTTTTGTTTTTATTTAATGATTGTTAGTTTCATTACCCAATAAAATAAAAAGAAAGGCATTTAATTGGTTGTATTTTTACCATTTTTTTTCTTCTTCTTTTTTAATCATAGACTAGACTGAATTACTATAATATCGTATTGTTGACCAATTCATTACTTAAACGGAAGAGTCAACACTACCTTCGACCGTGAAAACGTTGTATATTTGGTAGACATGACGTGGGAAGGTGGTACTAAAAGTACCGAATCGAACTAGTTTACAACAAACATGCATTCATTGTCAATGATAAAAGCAACGCCAACTGGAAAAGAAATATACGAAAAATTTAGTGAATTAATGAATGTTACTATAATTGGATGAAATGATTACAGTGACTAATTGATTTCACAAAGATATCAACACCTATCCCCCTAAGGTGTTAAAAAAACTTGTAAAATTCCATTCAAAGCCAAAAATAACTAGATTTCATAAAAACGTCAGATTTTTGTTTCGCGAGAAATAAACAAGAACTGTCAAAATATTCGAATTCAACAAAAACTGTCGATGAAAGTAAAATCATTTCTAGGTACAGAATAGCATTTATTCCGAAGATGTGATATTTCGTTATCATGGGTTGAATTGAACTATTTTCGCCAAAGAAAAATGGTCCTGTCTAATTCCTAATAAATGCTGCCACATTTTGTCCATAAACATGTGTTTACAGATGTACGTCGATATTTCGGGCCAACAAAATCCGTGAATTTGTGGGAAAATGAACAAGGATTTAAGTGTGGATTTATATTCATTTGTAAATCCGTAAATTTAACAGTTCTACAGAAAAACGCGCGTGGGACGGAAGAAAGAAACCCGGGACCTGAGGATGTAGATTATGGGTATCCAGAAGATTGTTCTGTCAAAAAGAAAAAAAAAATCAAATGGAATATGACAAGGAAGATAAATCGGTGACGTGAGGGAGGTTATCCGTGATGTCCGTGCAAGTGTTAAATCTGCAGGAGTTACACTCGCGGATGAATCGCTTGAAGTTAGTCGAATATAACGGATGGCTCGATGATTCCGTGATGACGCAGCACAGGTGCACAGAAAAATGGAAGTGACTCTGATGTTCATGTAACTGCAAACGTTCATTTCATGTTATTTTAGGGTATTACATGCAATATATCGTATGGATACTATTTATTTATCTTCTTAAAATTTTTCTATTTACGGAGATACACGGAAATTATTTATCATCCGTGCAAAACCAATTCGTGATTTGTAGTAGTGTTTTCCCATTTCCGAACATCCGTGTGTCCGTGTTTTGTACGCGATGCCAGCTGTGGGTAAGTATTTCAAGATTTAGACCCAGGACGTACATACATGGACGCTCATGGTCGTAACAGCATTCTTTATCATGTCAACACCTGCCATAACAAAGAACCTTGGTTTTTAGGACCTCGTACGAAATTAAAAATCCGCTATTCTCACTTAATTTTAGGTACCAAATGTTTGGCGAAGGAGCAATTACTACCTATAAGTGTGGGGTTCGAACACAGGACCTCCCGGTACCGAACAGAACGCTCTAGCCTTTGATCTACTTCGACATGTGGCATGACATTAAAATTTTAAAACGATGCGTAGCATCATATAACACAGTTTTCAGGAAATGAAGATATCAACAAAACATTTTAACGAATCAAAATTGCCACATAATTGTCAATCTAGTGAACAGCTTTGTAAATTGTAAATACATGTAATATGTTTTACAGTGTGACCGTTGTGATGAGAGAAGACAATTAACATTTTGCAGCACGACTTTATACATTTTCAAAACCCCTATTCATTTAGCGCGGGAAATATGATACAGTCGATATAAACTGCACAGTGACGTCATATTAGCTGCGATTTGTTTTCCTTTCAAACCAAGCAAATTGTCAAAAACAATAAAACGTATAAAAGTCTGGAATTTAGAAACGTTTTGTGGTATTTTCGAAACAATTTTTTTTTAGCTTTATCTGCAGGGTTGTAAATGAAGTATACCAAAGTGACGGCGACATTTTCCCAGAGCACTACGGGTAATCACCATCATGCTTGAGAGCAAATCACTTGACTCGAATGTGTATTCATAGGAGCGAGCTCTTCGCTTTGCGACTTTCGCTTGCTAGTATTTGATTTACCTTTTCCAACAAAAAAAGTTTCCAAGTTTCTTTATTATTGATACATAAGGTCAATATATTACAATATATCATGTAATCATATAAAGTCTAGAGGGGAAAAAAAGGAAAAGAGGAAACATGTAAACACACACACACACACACACACACACACACACACACACACACAGAGATATATATATATATATATATATATATATACATATATATATATATATATATAACAATATATATATATATATATATATATAACAATATATATATATATATATATATATATATATATATATATATATAAAACAATTTTTACCCCCGAAGCAAAGGCTATCCAACTTGCGTTAGAGTACATTAAAATCTCTAAGGACAAATACTTCACTATATTCTCAGACTCCCTATCTTGTCTACAGTCTATAAGTAATATGAATATTGATCATCCGTATATTTTAGACATTTTAAACCAGTATTATCTTCTAACTAAACAAAATAAAATAGTTGAGTTCTGCTGGATTCGTAGTCATATTGGTATCCATGGTAACAACAAAGCAGACAAAGAGGCAAAGAATGTACTACAAAAATATATTGTACATTTTAAAATTCCTTACACGGATTTGAAATATAACATAAAACTATATGTAAATGATCTTTGGCAAATATATTGGGATTTCTGTGACAGAAGTAAACTGTATTCTATTCAAAACAAAGTAAACAAATCGTGTAATATTGTAATGAAACGCCAGGACGAAGTTATTATTTCAAGAATTCGCATCGGACATTCAAAATTGACACACTCTTATTTATTAAACAGAGAACTTCAACCTGAATGTATATCTTGTGACTGTTCATTAACTATACAACACATTCTTTTGGAAGGTAGTGATTTTACACCCAAACGAAATAGACTTTTTAATAATGTGCAATCAATGTATCAACTTTTTACAAATATTGACTATCATCTTATTATAAAATATTTACAAGAATGCGACTTTTACAGAAAAATTTGATCCTTTACAATATAACCTATTCATATACACAAAATGATATGTATTTTTACCTGTCTACGATTTTTAACTTTTAAATCCGTCGGATGGGACGTTAAAGGGTGCCCCGTGTCAAGGATTACAACCCCCTTGGCACGTAAAAGCTCGTTTCCTTGATTTTCGAAAAAGAGTAGGCTCACTGAGGGCCGTCAGGGAAACTTCAGTTTTCATAACCAACCATGTTTCAGTTGTTCAATCGCCGTAAAATGGCTGAAATATTGCCAACACGGCGTAAAACCCCAATCAATCAATCAATATATATATATATATATATATATATATATATGTGTGTGTGTGTGTGTGTGTGTGTGTGTGTGTGACGGAGGCCCCCAAGAAATCAGGTAAATCAAATTACGTGTAATTCCTTGCAGTATAGAAGACTACTATCGTTCCAATAATAGTGAGTCATTCGCTTGATCGCGCGTGCAAATTTCATTCAATGATTGATTGGTGGTATGGTTTCAATAAACGTAAGCTTCGATGACCACGCGTCGTGATTGATCACTGAGAACAAAAGTAATACATGTTTCATTAAAATCTACGAGAGGCCTCGCCCAAAAATTTGCAAGCGAAGCGTTACACTGTTATAGGATCGATCGTATCTTTTGTTACCAAGTTTAATATACATGTATAACATATTTTTCACATCATGTAATATGTCATATGATAAAAGTAAAATATATTCTTGTCAATGTTCTTGATTCGTTGTCAATCCAAGTGCGACGCCATGTGCATGTTCAAAGAAGAGTAAGACAGACCAAGGTTACCTTTACCAAATAAATTTCTAATACAATCAAATTTCACGTACACATATTTGTCTTCGTGCTCCGATTAAACATGATTATGATTGATTACGATTGAGTGATGGAGGATTTTGATTTGTAGTATGTATGGGTTTAAGTTTGGTTTGAAATTTTTTCAAACACAATGTAAGCAATCACGAAAAGACATAAAACACTCATGTTGGTGGCGTCAACTATCGGGTAAAATAAATAGAAATTAAATATCTTGAATTTGAGACATTGGTATCTTGGACACACTCAGGTAGGTGCAGTACACACTTTGTACACTCTTCATTCATCAGCTGTTAATATTATGTGGCTTTCATTTTGAGAGTCTTAACCAACTCCGTTCTCTTTGAGGGGTTCGCAGTCTCGTCTGCTCATGTGGAGGTTCACATTAACCAGAGGTAAGAAAGTATTCTGTAACCCTGCGAACTAAAAATATTAATATACCACATTCAAAATGAACAGTCCCTACTTGGACTGAATGGGCGAATTTTAAACACCTCCATTTGTTCAATAAAATATATTGTTTTCAGTGTAAAAATGGCTTGAATTTTTTTTCTAAATAATTTAGAACAAATATCTCCTTTCGTCTGCAACAATAAATCGTGTAACATTACTCGAATCGATTAAAACTACACCCGTCGAAGTAGCAAGGACATTGTTTCTTAACCCATGTACCTTAACAACTTCTGCTTTTGTTGAAATGCTTTTCACCCGATAGATTTATCGTAGCATTTATGATATATAGAATGAATATTATCTAGATATATTTGATTTATGAATCTTTGAAGAGTTCAAAAAGTCGTCTTCAAGGAAGTGAGCTTATCGTATGTATTCTCTTCAAATTGCTATCGATTATATCCCTTTTCTTTAAAGAGTTGATCCTTCAATGTTTCTTGGGAAATCGAAATGGTATATCAAATGCCTGTCTACCTAGGGTGACAATTGCGAACCATGCACCGTTGCTGCAGTGTAGTGGTTATGGCTCTCGCTTCATATCCAGGAGATCCGGGCTCGATTCTCCATCACGGCGCCGTGTGAAACCTATAATGTTTAACTTAGGTAGTGTTTGTTTATTTGCAAAACGCACAGCATTAGAAATGAAGTCACAGGTCTTTCAGATATATATGGCATTAAAAACGGAGGTTCCGTGTCGCGGTAGGCGTTGGCACGATAAAGAACCCACACTACAATTGCTTTAAGCACCATATTTTGGTCAAACTTTGTGGAACTTGGTCTTAATATGTTAAACGTCTATATGAGTAGAACCCTACCAATGGGATGTAAAGCAAGAAATAAACGAAACATGCATTTCTCTAACCAACAACTGAGGATGGATGAAAGATGGAAAAGAGTCACTGAGTATATAAAAACTCAGAATTTTAAAACATTAATTTGTTTTCCAGTGTTTCATTGAAAAGATGATATACAGCAGAATTCAGATATAGTGATTTATAAGGTTTTTCAAATGAACCTATTGAGAATTTGAAGAAACACAAAACTGGTTTCCATAGGAAATCCCAAATACCATACAAGTATTTGCAGTGAAAATCTACTTAAAGATCTAAAATGCCAGTGAGAAAAGGATGGCCCACGTTTTACTGTCTGTAGCGCCATAGTTTCCGGATGATACCGTGGAAATAAAATGCCAAAGGTCAAGATCACCACGTCACATTTTACATAAAGTGGGTTTTAAATTTTTTCAATTCGCCCCGTGGGGATCTGGGTTAGAATAGATTGATCCTCAGTACACACTGTGTATTCCGACAAAAAGTTTCCAAATGCATGTCGGATTAGAGAGGATCCACTGTATCAGTATCACTGGGAAATATCCAACACACCTTTAGCGTTGAACAGCATCTTCAACACGTTTATCTTTACCTGCAAGTACACGATCCTAGCCGTATGGTTAAATGCACCATTGTAAATCTACAATTTATTCTATCTTTGCAGCCCCGTGGGGATCCGGGTTGTTAGAATAGATCCTCAGTACCCCTTGCTTGTCGTAAGAGGCGACTAAATGGGGACGGTCCTTCGGATGAGACGCAAAAACTGAGGACCCGTATCACAGCAGGTGGGGCATGTTAAAGATCCCTCCCTGCTCAAAGGCCGTAAGCGCCGAGCAAAGGCCTAAAGTTTGCAGCCCTTCATCGGGAATGGTGACGTCTCTATATGAGTGATAAAAATTCTCGAGCGGTACGTTAAACAGTATACAATCAATCAATCAAAACGTATCATGAATTTCCTATATATATTTCCAATATTCAACAACTGAAAAAGAACCTAACCTACACGAATAAATCATTTTACTTACTGAACCATTTTTATGATTTTTCCACATTTCATTGGGTTACTTAACATGTGACACGTAATTCATGAAATTAAATTGATTGTGTAAGAGCATATTCCAAAGGAAATTATCTTAGCTCAAAATTTTGTTTTCATATTTCTATCTATAAAATTCTAGCAATAATTATTAGTGAACGATAAAAACACTGAATGACTATTCATTAAATATCCCAAAAGGATTAAACACAAACGACTTTGGCACGCCAAAGTTATATTTGGATGAATTTAAACATTTCGTTCATTAGAGCAGGAACGTAAATCCCCGACACATAACAAATAAAAATCGTTTATCCGGGTTATCTTCAAAGTAAATATTGGCGGTTTTCTTTGTCAATTTTCAAAACAGTAATTATTTGCACTATATTTAATGCTTTTTACTAGACGCAGCTCCTTGCTATTCACAAAACAGTTTTTATATGTCGGAGATACCTACTTTTTTCCTTCAGTTTAACCTTTTATTTCGACTAGGATGGAACAGTCAGTGAAACAACAAGACCAGGAAATGCGCGGAAAAAAATATAGGCGTCAGCCTTCTCAACCAAAAGTCCTTTATAAGGAATTTAGTCGACCAGTCCGGGCAGCTAATCATTTAGAAAATCGTTTGATGCTAGAACGGATAGGAAAAGCCGCACATTTTAGCAAACGCAATCAATTTAAGTATGACCGTGAAGTAGATGTTCTCCATCAACTCGAAAAAACATTGACTGTGAAATCTGTTGATTTTGATGGAGAAGAATTTCACAGAAATCACGAAAAACGACGTCACTTCCCGTTTATTAGCGTTCCCACAGTAGAGGACGTTCTTAACCGAGTTCCAAACAATTGTGTTTTGGAGTTCGGTCCTGGGAATCAGATCATTGATAAAAAACCACAACGCAGAAGGCAAGATATCGTCCAACAACTGGGAAAGGATGGGAAACATTTGCACCATTTGACGAGACATGGACGGCAGAAAAATGAAGTTCATTCGAAGTACGCTAAGTATTTTAGGTCTCAATCAGCTTGTCATCGGTCGACCAAAAACAAATCCATTCATCAGCGTCGTCCCAACACTAGTAGAACTGACACAATGCGGGAACCTGAGCCACCTCGAGATTTTTCTCCCAGAAGCCAATCATTGAATAGATTGACCATAAATGTAACGTCTGCTAGTCGTCCAATGTCGAATGCATCTCGAGGTAGACAAAGTGATATTACTGAACCAGATTATATAAGAAACGAGTGCGACATGCTCAGTGAAGATGAACACAAATCTAAATCATACAGAACTCTGAAGGAAATGTTTACATATAAAGAGGATAACGAACCGCCAATATCGGATAAGAAAATCGAGTCTTTGAAAAGAATGAAAGCAAAGGAAAAACTTACATTTCAATATTTAGATAATCGTGTTAAAGCATTTTCGAAAAAGTTATGCAAAACGAAGCATTCATTTTGATGGACTGTGTGGATTATATTGCTTGGTGGATTGTTATGTCATTATATGGTTTCGTGGATTGTTATGTTATTATATTGTTTCGTGGATTGTTATGTCATTATATTGCTTGGTGGATTGTTATGTCATTATATTGTTTCGTGGATTGTTATGTTATTATATTGTTTCTTGGATTGTTATGTCATTATATTGTTTCGTGGATTGTTATGTCATTATATTGCTTGGTGGATTGTTATGTCATTATATTGTTTCGTGGATTGTTATGTCATTATAATGTTTCGTGGATTGTTATGTCATTATATTGTTTCGTGGATTGTTATGTCATTATATTGTTTCGTGGATTGTTATGTCATTATAATGTTTCGTGGATTGTTATGTCATTATATTGTTTCTTGGATTGTTATGTTATTATGTATAGTGTTTGGTTTTTGTTGATTATTCCGTCATTATAGTGTTTCGTGGATCGTTACGTCATTGCAGTGCTTCGTGGATGAAACCATCATTTTTTTTTCACACTGATCTATTCTATTCTTCCCTGAAGGCGCTGATCCTTGTCATGTTTTTTAAAAGATGAATTGATGTATGGTGGAAAAATAAACTGCTTTTTTATGGTCAGAAAGCAATGTTATTCAAATTTT